>CAUYRT010084082.1:0-38600 GCA_963574885.1 Lepilemur ruficaudatus | reverse complement strand
TATACGGTAAATGCTTTGTAGTTTTACCCCAATAAAAAAATAAATAAAAAAGTAAAAAAAAATCCTTTAGTTATAACACATTATTTTAAACATATAACAAATTAACTTTGATCAAAAAGAAACAAAAAAAGAACTGTACATTTTAACTCGATTCTATCCCCAAATTTTGAATTTTTGATTTTTAAGTTTTTTTATATTGCTTATATCTTAACAAATTATTGTCATTATTTTTAATAGTTTTGTCTTTTAATCTTTATACTAAAAATATAAGTGGCTTATACATCATGATTACAGTATAAGAGTAACAATCATGTTAGGATCTCTACTATATGTTATTTGCTTCTTTTTACTTACTGCTTTCAGGATCCAATCTTTATCTTCGACCTTGAGAATTAGATTATAATACGTCTTGCGGTATTCTTATTTGGGTTGAATTTGGTGATCTTTACCCTCCTTGGACCTGGATATTTACATCTTTCTCCAGATTTGGAAATTTTTCTGTTACTATTTCTTTGAAAAAGCTTCTTACACCTTTGACTTTCTCAACTCCCTCTTTAATTCTAATAACCTGAATATTTGCTTTTTTGATGTTGACCATACATAGATCCTGTAAGTTTTCTCTGTTTCTTTTCATTTATTTTTCTTCCCCCACTCCCGAGTATCTTCAAATAAGCTGTCTTGAAACTCACTGATTTTTTCTTCTGTTTGATCAGTTCTTCTGTTGATGTATGCTGTTGTATTTTTTTATTTAATTCACCTTATTTTTCACCTTCAAGATTTCTGTTTGATTTTTAAAAAATCTTGCTGTTAAATTTCCCTGATAAAATTTTATTTTTTCTCTGTTTTTTCTTGAGGTTAGTTGAGCTTTATTAAAACAGGTATTTTGAATTCCTTGTCTGAGAGGTCACACATCTGCATCACTTTAGTGTCAGTCTCTGGTAACTTATTTGTCTGTTTGGTGTGGTCATAGTTTCCTGGATGTTTTTGATGCTTCAGGACATGCAAAAATGTCTGAACATTAAGGGATTAAATATTTATTCCAGTCTTTTTAGTCTGGCATCTGCTGTGGGATGGAGGCTGGTGAGCCCAGCTCATTGGTTCAGTTGGGGGCATGTTTCACAGCAGGTCTCTGCACAGGTAGGGTAGTTCCTTGATTGTAGCAGGAGGGGCCTGAGCTGAGACTGGGTCCCTTCGGTATCTGTTGTGGGATGGATGCTGGAGAGCGCATCTTGTTGGATCGTATGGGTAAACATCTCCCAGCAAGTCCCTGCAGAGATGTGATAGTTCTCCAACTGCAACAGGAGGGGCTAGAGCTGAGACTGGACCTCCTTGGGACCTGCTGTAGGATGAAGGCTTGTGTGCCCTTTTTATTGGCTTAGAGGGGTATGCAACTCGCAGAAGGTTCCTTCACACATGAGAAGGCTGCCTGATTGAAATGGGAGGGGCCAGAGCTGAGATTGTGTCCCTTTGGGAACTGCTATGGGATGGAGGTTTGTTGAGCCCATCAGAGAGGGTCAGAGTCCCAAGCTGCAAGATATAGACAAGTCTCCTTCTGGGTCCTTGTGTGAGCTGCTCTGAGCTAGGACCTCAGCTGAAGGGGCCTGGAAGAGAGCCAAAGGGCAACTTTCAGGCTCATTGCTGATACCAATGTCAGTGGATAGACAAGCCTTTCTGCCTAGGCACTAGTGTGCATGATTCTTCTTGGGCCCTTTGGCAGACAGTTTTGGTTGTAGGCCCAAGGCCAAATGGGACTATAGCTAAGCCCCTTGAGGAATGAGGTCATTTGGGGGCTTAAACCCAGGAGCACAATTAGCAGATCAAACTCCTGGGTGCCAGTCTGCATTCTCTGAATGACCCTCCTAGGTCTTAGGCTCTGCCAGGGTTTTATAACCTCCTACCTGAATCTGAAGGCTCTCATAGAGAGATATTTGTCTATGGATAGTTGCAAAATTCTTGTTATTGTGGGGGGACATGAGTAGGTTATTTACCATTCCCCCATCTTGCTGTTGTCCTCCTTTGTCTTTTTTTTGTCTTATCTTTTACTACCCCAATGTCATTAACATATTTTCCTTCATTTTCAAGTTATTTTTTCATACCAAATTTTAGTCTATATTTGATCTCTGTAATGTACACAGTGAAAAAATGTTTTTGACATGAATGTCCGGAAGTATCAGTGTCCTATCCCCTACACATTTGTAATGTTATCACTTGTGTATTAAAATCTTAGCATATATGAATATGTGTACATGAACGTTGACATACTTATAGACTCTACTTCTCACCATTGTTATATTGATTATCCTTAAATTGCTGTCAAAATCACATTTAAAAAATTACTACATACTTATAATATCTTAATGTCTACTATAGAGTACTCCTCCTAGAGTTCTTGAAAATTATCCTGTTATTATGGCCCTTTTAAATTTTCATGTGCATTTTGGATGTGTTTCTCAATTCCTGGATAACCAATTTTTATAAAAATGCATTGAGCTCATAAGATTATTTCAGGAAAGTTTGATTTGACATATTTACAACATACAATCTTCCCATCCATGCTCTTAATCTACCCACCTGAAAATGTTAGCTCTTCTTGTGTCTATATCAATAAACTTTTATTAATTTCTCCATTATGTCCGACATTCTTTTACTACATTTCTTTTAGAGTACCTTTTAAAATACTGTCAATACTATTTTTATATATATAATATTGTCTAATTTGTGGTATTCATGTTTTAGTGCTATGGAAAAGCAATTTATTATTTGCAAAGTTATGAATATGCTTTTGGCAAAAAAAAGAAAAAAATGACAGTGCAATACCTTTTGGCTAGAAACATTGGCAAGCTCATACTGCACCAGGACTGGAGGATATAGATTCTCCTGCTTGAGAGGTGTTGTGGATTCCCATAGAGGGAAGCGGTACATTTACAGGAACCTTTGCGGGGTAGAAGTTGAGAGGGATGAGCTAGGGAAATCAGTACTCTGTCCTCCTGCTTCTTTTGCCCTCCAGTGTCTTGCTAGTACCTGTCATATATTGAACCTAACTCAAAGCCTGAGCAATGAGGAGGCTATGGATGCAGTCCATAAAAAATAGCCTCCTGGGACACAGAGTAGAGTGAAGAAGGATACAGAATAGATACTCCAGGCAAATATTTAATAGAAGATATATAAGACAGCACTCTTCTAAGTACTTTACACATAATAACTCAATTCTCACAACCATCTTATGAGGTAAATATTTTCTATTAATTTTATAAGTGAAGAAACTGAGGTATAGACAGGTTAAGTAACTTTACTAAGTCTCAGGAAGTGGTGGAACTTGGCTTTTAACCCTGGCTGATTAATTGCCAAATACATACTCTTAAACATATTCCTCTTATGTAAATTTGGCAATGGTTAAATAACATTAATAACATAAATAAATATTATACTATTTTTTTATACCAGATGAAATTTTGATTGAAATTAAATTAAAAATATAAAATAATATGGGTATAATTGACACATTCAGAGTCTATTGATTTAGGTTTCTTTAATAATAAGCTTGTAATTACCTCTAAAATGACCTTGCACAAATTTTGTTAAATTTATTCTTAGCTATATTTTCATTGCTTTTATAGTGTTTTTTTTTTAATACTACATGATTTATCTCTGTGTAGATTGGGTTACACTTGATTTTTGTATATTAATTACTTTATGCAACAAACCTGCTAAAACTTAACATTAATCATGTGATTTAACTATAGTACTTTTAGGTTTCTAAATAAGCAATTAACTTCAGTGTGTAGTAGGAATTTTGTGTATTATTTTGCAATCTTTATATTTTCAATTGGCTTTTCTTTATACAGTTGGCCTTCCATATCCATGGAGTCTGCATTCACAGATTCAACCAACCAAGGACCAAAATATTTGGGCAAAAACAATGAAATATAACAATACAACAATAAAAAATATATAAATAAAAATAGAATATAACTACAATTTACATAGCATTGTTAGATCGGGACTCGCAGTGCCACTGAACAGAGAGACCGAAACTCTGAGGCTGCAATCAACAAGAGGAGTTTATTACTAACTAACTCGAGTTAGGGTCCGTGTCTCAGAGTTCCAACACGCAGTGGCCTCTTCTCTGGACAAAGGACCCCGGGCGGTGCGGGAAGGGCGGTTTTATAGGGCCAGTTCAGGCAGCAAACAAAGAGCTGTCCACGTGTTGAATATGCATCCATCTAGTACAGCGATTGGTTCTATAGCTATCTCTCTCTGCACTCTTTCCCAGCGTTTTTTTTCAGCATCTTACTTCATCTCATGTTACCCCGCAGTTTCTGCAAGCAAGCCGTTATCACGGAAGCACAAATGGGCGGTTAGCATGAGCAAGCATTCTTATCATTCCAAGGCAGGAGTCTATTTCACAACTATGAGAGAGAGATAGCCCTGCAACAGACTTAGGTTTCACAAGCAGTTTTGGTCTCTTACATAGCATTTACATTATAAATGTAATTAAGTATTATAAGTAATCTAGAGATGATTTAAAGTATAAGGTAGTATATGAATAGGTTATATGCAAATGTTATGCCATTTTATGTAAGGGACATGAACATTCCTGGATTTCAGTATCAGTGGGGGGCCCTGGACCAATCCCCTGTGGATACCAAGTGACAAGGACTGTATATATCACTAACAGAGGCTTCTGTTTCAATGCTAAACAAACGTGGTGATAGCAGGCATTCTTGTCTTATTTATTTTCTTAAAAGGTATAGTTCCTTCATTTCACAAGAGTTTGATGTTTGCTATTAAGGAAGTTCCTTTATATACCAAATTTTCTAATAGATCTTTTTTAATTAAATGAATTTATATTATTGAAATTCATATGATTTTCTCTTCAATCCTGTCACTGGAGTGAATTATATCCTTTAACAAAGTCAATTTAACTATATTTTATGTTTTTTCACATTGCTTGATTCAATTTGTGTTTTAGTTCAGGAAACTAAAAGCAGATAGATATTTGGTTGCAGATGAATTTTTGAGAGAGTGCTCTATAGGATAAACCTATAAAGGAGTAAAGAAAGCAGAATGAGGAAGAAAACAAAACCAAGCAAAGATGCAGTCTCAATTAAAGTCTGGAGTACCACCCAAAGATTTCTGCCTTGAGATAAGGGGGCTGAGCTGTATGAATCCATACCAGTTCATCCTTGTCTGTTTCCAGTAGGGTGATACATGTGCAGGGAATGTGGATGAGGTCAATTCTCCAGAGAAGCATTACAGCTGGAGGATATGTGTACCAACTGGTAAAAGATATCTGGCCAATATCATGCACCACATTATGACGTCTTGGAAAACAAGAGACTGCATATATGACAGTAGTCCCATAAGATTATAATATTTTCACTGTACCTTTTCTATGTTTAGATATATTTGGATGCACAAATACTTATCATTGTGTTACAATTGCCTACAGTATTCAATACACTAATATGCTATACAGGTTTTTAGCCTAGGAACAATAGGTTGTACCATACAGCCTAGGAGTGTGGTAGGCTATACCATCTAGGTTTGTGTAAGTACACTTTATGATGTTTGCACAATGAAAAAATCCCCTAATGACACATTTTTCAGATGCACCTTTAGGATCAGTTTGTGTTTAAAAATTCCAAGGAGATATTTTTCTTTCTCCAATAAACACAGGTCCAGGAAAGGTCCTTTGTTTTATATATTTTTATTTTTTAAAGCAACAGAAATTTATGCTTTCATAATTTTGGAGGCAAAAAATACAAAGTCAAGGTGTCAGCAGGACCATGCTCCCTTTGAAATCTCTAGGGAAGAATCTTTCTTTGCCTCATTTTAGTTTCTGTTGGCTCCCAGCAGTCCTTAGTTTGTAGCTCATCATTCCAATCTGCTTCCATCATCACATACCCTTCTTTAGGACTCACCCTAATCTAGTATGACCTCATGTTAACTAACTGCCTCTACAAAGACCCTGTTTCTAAACGAGGTCATTTTCTGAGGCTCCATGTACACATTCATTTTTGGAGGACTACATTATTAAATATATTGACTTTTGTAAAATGCTGTTTCCAGGCCGGGCGTGATGGCTCACACCTGTAATCCTAGCACTCTGGGAGGCCAAGGCGGGCAGATTGCTCAAGATCAGGAGTTCGAAACCAGCCTGAGCAAGAGCGAGACCCTGTTTCTACTATAAATAGAAAGAAATTAATTGGCCAACTAAAAATATATAGAAAAAATTAGCCAGGCATGGTGGTGCATGCCTGTAGTCCCAGCCACTTGGGAGACTGAGGCAGAAGGATTGCTTGAGCCCAGGAGTTTGAGGTTGCTGTGAGCTAGGCTGACGCCACGGCACTCACTCTAGCCAGGGCAACAGAGTGAGACTCTGTCTCAAAAAAAAAAAAAAAAAATGCTGTTTCTGCATCTTAGAGAATGCATGTATGACTGTTCTCATCTTTATCAATATGATAGATTACATTAATATCTTTCCTAAAAATGAGTGATCTTTGCATTCCTGGAATAAATCCCACTTGGATATATTATTTATAATGTGCTATTGGATTATGTTTGCTATTAATTTTATTTAAAATTTGGGCACTAAATTTTATGTATTTCATATATAAAATTGGCTGGTAGTTTTCATTTTTGGTGTAAAGTGAAAAAATTTGTGATCAACGTTATACAGTCATCCCTCAGTATCCATAGGGGATTGGTTGAGAACATGCCATGGATACTAAAATACATGGATGCTCAAGTCTCTTATATGAAATGGCATAGTATTTGCATATAACCTATGCATATCCTCCTTTATACTTTCAGTCATCTCTAGTTCACTTGTAATACCTAATACAATGTGAATGCTATGTAAATAATTGCTATACTGTATTGTTTGTATTTATATTTTTATTTTATTATTTTTCATTTTTTAAATATTTCTGATCCATGGTTGGTTAAATACATGGATGCAAAATCCTTGGATGCAGAGGGTTAACTGTTTGTATAATACATTTTCTTGAAGGACAAAAACCATATGATCATCTCAATAGATGAAGAAAAAGCATTTGACAAAATTCAACATCCTCTTTTAATAAAAACTCTCAATGAAATAGATATAGAATCAATGTTCTTCAACATAATAAAGGCCGGATATGACAAGCCCATTGAGCACTGCTAATGTACTCAATGATGAAAAGTTTGAAGCTTTTCCTTTATAATCAGGAACAAGACAAGGATGCCCACTCTCACCACTTCTATTCAACCTAGTACTGGAAGTCCTAGCCAAAGAAAGTAGGAAAGAAAAAGAAATAAAAGGCATTCAAATAGGAAAAGAAGTGAAATTGTCTCTATATATTGAGGACATGATTTTATATGTAGAAAACCCTAAAAATTCCACCAAAAAACTGTTAGAACTGATAAACGAATTCAGTAAAGTTGAAGGATACAAAATCAACAGACAAAAATTAGTAGTGTTTCTGTACACTAACAACAAACTATCCCAAAATACATTGAGAAAACAGTCTTATTTACAATAGTATAAAAATACTCAGAAATAAGTTTAACCAAGGAAATGAAAGATCTATATAGTGATAACTATACAACATTGATGAAAATAATTGAAGAGACACATGTAAGTGGGGAGATATCTAGTGTTCATGTATTGAAAGAATGAGTATTGTTGACATGTCCATACTGCCTAAAACAACCTATAGATTAAATTAAATCTATATCAAAATTCCAATGACATTTTTCACAGAAATATTAAAAAATCCTAAAATTTGTATAGAACCACAAAAGACCCAAATTAGACAAAGCAATCTTGAGCATAAAGAACAAAGCTAGAGGCATCACACTCTCTGATTTCAAAATACATTGAAAAGCTATTATAATCAGAACAGCATGGGATCAGCTTAAAAATAGACACATCAACCAATGGAAAAGGGAAAAAAGCCTAGAAATAAATAAACTCATGTATTTACAGTCAATTTATTTTTGACAAAGGTGCCAAATACACACAATACGGAAAGAATGGTCTCTTCATTATGTAGTGTTGGATAAACTGGATATTCACATGCAAAAGAATAAAACTGAACCTTTATCTCACACTGAATACAAAAATCAACTCAAAGTGAATTAAAGATTTAAACATAAGGCCTGAAACTGTAAAAACAACTAGAATAAAACATAGGGAAATGTTCCACAACTTTGGTCTAGGCAATGATTTTTTGGATAGGACCCCAAAAGCACAGACAACAAAAACAAAAACAGGCAAATGGGATTGCATCAAACTAAAAATATTCTGCACAGCCTATAAAGAACTCCAACTCAACAGCAAAATAATAAAAAATTTAAAAAAATGGACACAGGACCTGAACAGACATTTCTCAAAAGATCACATGTAAACGGCCAACAGATATATGAAAAAATGCTCAACATCTCCAACTATTAGGGAAATACAAATTAAAACCATAATGAGATATCACCTCTCACTTATGGCTACTATAAAAAAGACAAAAGATAATGAGTGTAGGCTAGGATGTGGAGAAAAGGGAACCCTTGTACACTGTTGGTGGGAATGTAAATTAGTACAGCCATTTTGGAAAACAGTATGGAAGTTCATCAAAAAACTAAAAATAGAACTACCATATTATCCATAAATTCCTCTTCTGGGTATATAGTCAAAGGAATTGAAATCAGTATCAGGCACAAGACCACATCCTTTCTCCTTTTGTGGGCGTTACAACCCCAGTCTTGTGCTACCAAGGCCTATTTTCAGGTCTGATACCTTTCTGAAGCACCATAGTGTCAAGCTGCACAGTTAACATTGTGGTTTTGATGGGCCTTTCTGCTTCAGGAAACAAGGGATATCCTTTTTTCTGTATAAAGCTAATCTGTGAATTAACAGTTTTGTCTAGGATGTTCATGTCCCTGGAGTTAGAGGAGCATCCATGTCATTCATTATGCTATGCTACCTGAAATAGCCTACCTTATATCTTCTATTAGTTGAAGTGAGGTTGTTGAAATGCTGCCTAAATCTTTTCATCAATGGTATATAGGAAAATGCTGTAATTTTACTTAATGGCATCATATGGAAGAATGACCTAAATCATTAAAAGAATCACACTTTTCTGTGAATAGTGTACTAAATGGATGCCAAAGGCATAGATAATTCAATTTTCTTTTTTATGCTTTTTTCTATAATGGCTACTTTTGAAACCTTGGCTTAATGCCTATGAATGTAATGTTTTTCACTTATGTTATTTCCTGATTATTGCATTTCATGTTTTTCAGTCCAGAGGAAATTTTAACACAGGGTTTCACTCTAATAATAGCCTCATAAACCTATTTCTATTCTAATTGTTTTGTCACTATAGCTGATAGTCCCAAAGGGATTTTGTGTCTGTTCTTCACTTATAAAACAAATTGATTTTATATATATGTAAATTTATATATTCTAAATACAGATACCAATGCTGTGTGTAATATTTGTTATCTTCTACATGATACAGTGAAAATCTTCCAGTGATAATAAAATTATACTAAAAAAAATTGTCTGTATTACGATGAGAGCAATATCTCAGCCTGTGTTTACTTACTATTCTCCTAATGACACTTTTGATCTCATTGTTGCTGGTCCAAGCTCTTACATGTCACAAAAGAAAATCACATGATAGAATTTCTATTAAATATATTCATTAATTTATAAAATATGTTGAAATGTTTTAAAAACCCCAAAACACTATTTACCCAAAGTAAAGTCAGTGAGATTTTTCCATAAGAATAAACATTGATACAAGAAATCTTAGCTTGGTTGATTAGATCTTGGTCAGTATAACTCATGAGATAATTTTGAGCAATAATCAATTGTTTCAATAAAGATTCCATAATCTTTTGTATATGAGTATTTATGATAATAAAACATACTGCCAAGAGAGTTATAGCTCATAAATTTATATACTTTAATAGTGATTCACTATTGTATGACTCTCTGGGTGACCTTAGCAAGGTGAGTGAGAAGCACATAGACATTTAGATATCAAGTCAGTCTTGGTCCTTTGTTAAAAGAAAAAAAAAGTGTGTGGTACATTTTGAGTGTCAATGATGAATACTTTTCCATATGAACTACATCTGTTGGGAGAGCACATTAGTGGTGGAATACTAAGAAATCAGTTGTTTTTCAGAATGTATTTTATTCTTTGTTGCATTTACAGAATAATGTCCATGTCAAGGGAACTCATAATTTCAGAGTATTCAGTATTTTTCAGGCCACATATGGCATGCTGGGTTAAGTTCTGGGTGCCACATTTTAAGAAGCTCTACGAAAGACTGGAATATGTTCAAAGGAAGCTGAGTGGGAGGTTGAAATGATGACATAAGAGGAATTGGTGAAAATTTTGGAAATGTTTAGCTCAAAGATCAGAACACATGAAAGCACAATGAAAGTTGTCTTTAAAAATTGGAAGGGCTGCCAGTCATTCAGTACACAATATTTGAGCAAATATCCTACACCAGGTATTGAGTATGGGGTCCTGAACTGAGCAATAATAAATAAGGGGATGCTTTTTAAAAGAAGTACATAGGATAATTATAGTTAATCATATAATTGTGTAAACCCAACCAAAAATATAGTCCTGATAAGTGATAGGGGATTATATGAGGGAGGAAGCATTGAAACATATTTTGGGTTGCTTCAGATTTCAGAATAAGCAGCAATGGGTAAAGGAACAAGACTTATATTTTTAAAAATGGCATAATGAATATATTTCTGATGATGACATTAGTTTTGCAGATATTTCACACTGAGCTAAGCCCTGTACTAACTCATGGAATTATTATAATCTCTTCATTGATATTATTATTATTATTTATAGATGAGGAACATCAGGCACAGAGAGTTTAAGCAACTTGCCCTAGGTCACACAGCTCACACGTAATAGAACACAGTTTGAATCCAGACAATCTAGTTCCAAAAATCATGCTTTTAAACCACTAAGCTACACTGCCTCTTCAGTTATATTACCAGTCCCCATCACAGGAATTTTCTTGCACAGTGCCCACAGTTATTTGTCAAAAGCGATACTGCCCAGATTGAGAAGATATTTTATGTGACCTTTGAGAATTTTACATCTGATTATTATGAGTCTATGACAATGATGAGATAAGCTTATGAGAAATCAGTAATCATTAGTTCACAGGCTAAGCATAAAACATTGGACCTTTATGGTAAGCCACATCAAGAAACCCTAACTTTTTTTTTTCTTTTAAATACTACTCCCAGGTGCATAGACTTAAGGAAATCCTATCTTTTGATTATAGTTAGAACAGATATTTGTATACTTCTACTACTTGCCAATTGGTATTTTATCTTCTAGACAGCACAACCTTTTCTTGGCTCAAAGAAAGCAACACCCATCTTAACATTCTACTCCCTGAGAATCTATTCCTTATGCCACACAATAATATCGCACTTTTCATTGTTCGCCAGTGTGAAATTTTCCTTTGTCCTCCATGCCTTAACTGAGGTCTCCAACGGCAGTTGTTCAGCTATATTCCTAACTTTAATCTCCTAAAGGAATATGTTTGAACCTCAATGAATCTCATTGCAGCAAACCTTTTCTTATATATTGATAAACCAACACTCTTCTAAGAGAAACCCATTGAAAGTTTTTAGTTTTAAAATAGTACTGTGTTTTAGCTCCTTTGTGAAGTTTATAAAATTATTCCATGTGTTATATAACAGTAGTGGATCCATGTCTCATTTCAGAATGGATGTCCCATCGCTACATAGGAAGTTCTCTGATTTGGACTGGAGCTTGATGTGGTTTTGGTGCCATGCTCAACTCTTTCTCCATACTCACTGTCAGCTGAAGACCTTGCTTCTTATTTTAGAGAATGTGGAAAAAGATAATTTCCACAAACTCCTACTACCAGTGTCTGTGACTGTGCTCACATGCCCTGCTTTCCTTCCTGTCACTATAAACTGACTGTTCTCCTGGCAAACATGAACCCTTCCACTTGTGTACTTAATGTAATCTTTTTCTGCCTACAAAAAGAATTATTACTGATGCAGTAATAATTCTCCTTTGTTGCATCATAAATGTATTTATTAAGATTGAAAAGTCTTAGGGAGGAGCAGGTATGGTAGAGGAAAATGCTCTGTGAAATGACTGCCCAAGGCAGTATCCAAGTGGAGGTATCAAATTGGTCGATGCATAAGTTAGTCTGGTGTACCAGGTAGGTCTCAAGCACAGGCAGGTCATTTTGGAAGTCAAGAGTACATAAATGGTATTCAAAGCCATAAGAAGTGACTGAGTAGATACAGAAAACCAGAACGCCACTGATTGAGTCTTGGAAACATCATAGAAAAGCTAGCAAAATCGAGTGGAAATTCCATGTGGCAGAAAGAAGTGCAATGTAATGAAGAACAGACAAAGAAAGCATGTCAAGGAGGGAGTGGCCAATGATGCTGAACTGCTACTGAGAAATACATTAAAAAGAAGAGAAATATGGATGCTGGATTTAGCAACGAAGAAGTCATCTGTTTTTCACAATTGAGTTACTGAGGAGTAGTAGGGGCAGAGAGTCCAAACTTTTTCCAAAAATATTTTCTGTGAAGAGAAAAATAGAAATTATCTGATACAGGGAAGACGATGTCTATTGTCAAGGGAATGCCAGGGAATAAGTGTGTTTGGTAAATGCTATATAATCCTCAAAGCAGTGAAGAAGTTATACATGATATTAAGATGGCAAACATAGTTGACATTGTTAAAGGTAGTACTGAAAGGACTAAAAAATTGTGAAGAAAGATAAATAGTACCTTTAGATTAAGATTGCTTAAATGAGTCAATCATTACAAAAATTGACAGACTTTTTCAGAGCTGTGGACAGAGAAGAGCTCTGAGTAATATTCCCTGGGATAGGTAGAGACAGACTGGTTTTCTAGAAGAATAATCAATATTATTGATGCCTCTAAAATCTATCTTTAGTGCACCTGTTGCCAAGAAATATTATGTCCTTTAACTTTTCAAAAGGATATATACCTTTTTAGATCAGAAATTTGTTTCCAAAATTTCAAAACGGTGTACTGAGAGTTTATCATGAAAAATTCATAGAATGGATTTTTCCACCACTATTTCCTTTAATGGAATTCTGAATACTAATAATTTAATAAAACTCCCACTGCTTCATGTGTAAGGCTACAAAGTTTGCAATGATAACCCTAAACTATGTAGGTCTTCTTCTTTACCATAACCTGTAATTATTAGCTGATTAAAAAATAAGAATTTTCCATACTTCATACCTACAAATTAGAGCCATATCAAGCACCACAGGAAAAATTAAGATTCAGCAGATTTTAAAGTTAGATGATAAATCTTCATTGTATTTCAGTTTAGCTAATTATAAACTTTGATATAATAATCAGGGACTTATACAGTTTCTATTGTTAATTAACATTGCTGAAAACCAGCAATGATTATAATTACCTTGTAAAGAACAGTTCTTTGTACATAATAGATGAACAATAAGGATCTGTCATTTCACTTGAAAAGAAGTACTTAGGGCTCATGACAAGACGTTTTACTTTCACTTATTAGGAAACATCATTTGTGCAAGTTAGTCCTCTGTAACTAGTTATTCACGCTAATCTAAATACTGTATTAGAAAGCATTTGTCCTAGATATATAAGAGACAGAGTGAAACCTATTTTCTACTCAAACTTGCAGAGACAACTGTGTTAAATTAAATAGTAAAGGATAAAAGACTCTGCATTGTACTAATCCGGATCTTCCTTTTCCTATCATCTATTATCTATTATGCATATAGTCACCCAACCTGGAAAATGGAGCCAGTTTGAGAGCCTTGCCCTCCCCTCTCATTGCCCATCCTCACCCTGAAAGCATTTATTAAGGCAATGCACCCTTTAACGTACACAGATCTAAGGTATATTAGTCTTAGAACATTTACTGGGCTTCTTTTGTCATTTAAGATGAATATCTGGGAGATGGTACAATTTCTTCTAAATACTTTAGTTTGAGAAGACAGTTGTGCATTCTTTAAAGTAATATAAACTATCACAGTGAGTTATATGTCTATATTTCTCTAACAGTGACGTGAAAACAAGTGAGTGTATCTGTAAATAATTTCTAATATATAGATAGAACGATATATTATTACAAAATTACCTTAAGTCTTGTTCCAATTTCCCCTGGGAAAGGAGAAAACAGAATGATATAATTTTCATACTAGTATAAGTAATTCCATCCAAAGTTCTGTAGCCTGAAATTGATCACCGAAATCAAATATCAAAGGCTACTTTTTTTGTTATTTTTCTTATTTGCCTTTTTAATGTGTGTACTTTTGGGGAGTTATGAAATTTCTCTTAGTTGATTCATCTATGAAAAGGACTTATGTATGAAGTGGTGATAACACACTTGTTTTAACTATGTCTCAGAGTTTTTGTAGGGCTCAAACAAGTTAATTTATGAAAACATGATTTATAATTTATAAAGCATTAAAAATATTAGGTCTTATTTTTACTAACACTAGATGGGCTTAGCTTTTTCTCTATCTTACAAGTTGCTTTAAGATGTTAATCTTATAAAAGATGAATTGAATGATCTAAAACTTAAGCTACCTAGCCCAGCTTTTATATCCATTTATTTATTGTGAGACAAGTGATGTTCCATGGAAGAGATCCAGGGTCATCACATTTTATAAAGGTGAGAACACATTGTAGAAGCATCATAAATATTAAACAACCATATAGGGTATTTGGAAGTATCTATTGAAATACATTGCTGTGTCTCTGAAACACCCCTTGGCATACTTTGAATTATTAATAGACATTTAAAAAAAAAAAAACACTGACAGTAATGTGAAGCTCATTCATGTCTTTCAGGGCCTTTAGAGTTCCTGGGGATAAATGAATACAATTCTAAAAGAGGCATGCCTTTTCATAAAAAATATGAAAGTAATTCATGCAGTTTTCAATAAGCTATCACTTTGCGAGTTGGAATATTTCAAATTTGCCTTGAGGTAAGGCTAATAGGGTTGTGGTATATAAAAAAAGAAAGCAGCAATGACCAGTCATGTACTTATGCGTAGTATTACATATGAGTACAAGTTCAATAGGACAAATTGTCTTCTCAGGAATGACTTTTCATGGCTAGCAATGAGGATGGCATTGAATCTGAACAGAAACTGTTTGTTTTTCTCTGACCAAGCAATCTCTTTCCCTATTATTCACAAATAGATATCAATTATGAATTAATGCCAACTCCATTATTTGGTTATTGCTAAATGGTGAGTAATAAGAAATTTGACTAATGTAGCATAGAAAGAAGGGATTCCAAAAGAGGAAGTGCCCTTGATAAAGGGGAGAAAAGTGACCAGAATGAATGCAGAAAAGCTTGAAACATTAAGCAAGTGACAATTTAATTATGCTCCTTAGACATGAAGAGGATGAGGCTCTGGAAGAATTGCCAATGGCCATCTTTTAAAATGGCTATCCATTTTAAATCCTGCCTTTTGACCATGAAGTATTATAGTATTATCTCAGTATTACAGATAAGGCAACTTATCTAAGATGTATTAATAGAGTCCCAAGGCCACAAATTAAATGGTGGAATGTCGAGTGATGAAGAAATCAGCCCCTTATTGTTTAGAGAGAACCTGAATTAAATAGGGAAATACAGTAAAATGTCGACTAACTAAGGGTATCTTAAAGTTTCCCTACCCTAAGCAAACATTCCCCCCTCATAGATCATAATGTTTTATTGGGAATATTGCAGGAGCTCTGCGCATGTGTGTTATTGGTTCCCTTTCAGAGTCTTTTGAAGTTGCTTACTTGTGACTGACACAATTCTACCCTCCCTTCTCCTGATGAGTATTAAGAATCCCCTTTCCCAGTCTGAATCTCAGGAGAGATTCCTTCCACTACCAACAACAAGGCAGTTGCTGTAATGAGTGTCTGCTCATCCTTCTGTGTGAAATGAAACCCGTGCTTTTGGTGTGTGGTGGTGGTTCTGAGCCTCTGGCTGGAATGATTGATCTCTTCTTTGCTGCAATGCAATCTATGTTCTTAATAAACTTTTTAAAATTTTGGATTTACAAAAAATTTTGCAAAGATAATACAGATGGTTCCCACATACCCGTCACCCAGTTTCCCCTAATGTTAATATCTTATATTAACCATCCATAATACATTTGTCAACACTAAGAAGTTCACATTGATGCATTTCTATTAACTAACTGTAGTTTACAGACTTTATTCAGATTTCACTAGTTTTTCCACTAATGTCTTCTTTCTGTTCCAGGATGAGAGGGATGTTTTTATAACTTAAGTTGCTTGGTGTGTCTCCTCTGCTCTGCTCAAAACTCAACCATGGCTCAGTATTACACTCAAAGAAAAAGCCAACTTGGTACAGTGGCCTACAATATACTATATCATTTGCCCTTCCACACCCAGTTACCTCTCTGGCTTCTTTAACTTCTCTGCTCCTGCCTCCCCATAGTCTCCCTCTATGCTGCATTTACAATTGACCTTTTTCCTGTTCTTTAAATATATCAGGTTCACTCCTGCCTTAGGCCTTTGCACTGATGCTTCCCTCTGCCCGTGGCACTCTTCCTCAGAAATATGTAGAGCTATCTCTCTTATCTTCTTCAAGCCTTTGCTTAAATGTCACTTAGAATAGGTTTAGATTACAGATAAGTTGCAAAGATAGTACAGAGAGTTCCCTTCATTCTCAGTTTTTCCTATTGTTAGCATCTATATCCGTTACAACTATGAATTCAAAATTGGTACATTACTATTACATGAACTCCACACTTTATTTATATTATTTTATTTTTTCTAATGTCCTTTGCCTGTTCCAGGATCTTGTCTAGGATACCACAGTATATTTTGTCATGTCTCCTTAGCCTCCTCTGGTTTATGACAGTTTCTCAGACTTTCTTTGCTTTTTATGACCTTGACAGTTTTGAAAAATACTTTTCAGATATTTTTAGAATATCCCTCAATTTGGGTTTGTCTGATATTTTTCTCATGTTTAGATAGGCGTTATGAGTTTGGGGGAGATAAACCACAGAGGTAAAGTGCCATTTTCATCACATCATATCAAGGGAATATACTGTTGACTTGACTTATCATTGTTCATGTTGACCATGATCACTGGGGTGGAGATAGTGTTTGTCAGATTTCTCCACTGTAAAGTTAATATTTTTTCTCTCTTCCCATACTGTGCTTTTTGGAAGGAAGTCACTATGTACAGCCCAAGCTTTTAAAGAGCTTTTTCAAGCTCCATCTCCTTGAGAGTGAAGTATCTACATAAATTATTTGGAAGTCTTCTGCATAGGATATTTGTCTATTTTACCCACTTATTTATCTATTTGATCATTTACTTATATCACTCTGGACTTATGAATATTTATTTAATATTCATACTTCAGGTTATAATCCAGTGCCACTTTATTTCTTCTGTGGCTCAAGTTTTTCCAGCTTTGGTCATTTGGGAACTCTCCGTTAGTTCCCTTTGGCGTGTCTGATACTTTTGATTTATAAGCACTTCCTTACTTTCTTGCAGTACAAGATGATTCAGGCTTGTTTCGTATATTCTCTGCCTCTGCTCTACAATCAGCAATTTCTTTACAAAGCCTTGGTTCTTTTTGTTGGAGAATGGTATTAGAAACTAAGATCTGCTTGCTGATTATATTCATTGCTACTGCTAGGGTGTCATTTGCTTGTAGGCCCTGTCACTGAACAGAGCTAAGAATATGCGTATGTATACTAACCCATCTATAAACACCTAACTAAAGGTTATTCTGTATCTATCTATCTGTATCTAAACTAGCTATATGTGAGTTAATGTCTCCAAATCTCCTCCAACACAACATGGTTTATTTTGGCTCTCTCCCTTTGCTTGTCTGTAACTTTACACTCCAACAGTGAGAAACCTGGCTTCCACCATCTGCCTCCACTTACTTATTTATTCAATCCCAGTATTCACATACAGCAGCTTCAGAATTGTTAACCTGTATCTCTGTGAGACTTTACCAGCTAGAGTACGGTCTCTGTGTACCTTTCTATTTGTCCAAAGTAACTCAGGGTAGCACCTTTTTTCTCTTCCCTTACAATGAGTTTATGGCATACATTTGTGGTAGAGTTAGATGTTTTCAGTGCAGTCTGAATTCCATTCTGGTATCTCTCAAACTCCTATTTAATTTTTTTTAATTTTGTACATATTAAAGTTCATCATGTTGTTGGTTTTAACAAATGTGTGTCATCATGTATCCACTAATACAGTATGATACAGATTAATTCCACCACCCTAAAATATCCTCTGTGTTTCCCTTACTCAAACAATACCACTTCTACAAGTCTCTGGAATCCACTGGATCATTTTCTGTCCTTATAGTTTTCTTTAGTATGTCACATAAATAGAATCATATAGTATGTGGCTTTGTCAATCTGGGTTCTTTCACTTAGCAAATGCATTTAAGATTCATTGATATTGTTGAGTATAAAATTATGGCTTATTCGTTTTATCTCAGGACAGTATGGAGATACCACAGTTTGTTTATCCATTCACCTATTGAAGGACATCTTGTTTCCTTCCATTTTTTGTGTGTGTGTGATAAAGAATAAAGCTGCTATAAACATTCTTGTGCAGGTTTTTGTGTGTACATAAATTTTTGAGTCAGTTGGGTAAGTACCTAGGGTTGTGATTTATGGATTATATGGTAACTCTATGTTTAACTTTATAAGACACTGCCAAACTATTTCCTAAAGGGACTACGTTCCCTCCATTTTGTATTCTCTACAGCACGTGCTGTCCACATGCTGTCCATGTGCTGTCCATGCACTGTCCACACTGTGTCCATGTGCTGTCCATGCGCTTTCCATGCACTGTCCATGCACTGTCCACACGCTGTCCACGTGCTGTCCATGTGCTGTCCACGTGCTTCTCTAGTTCATTCCATTGATCTATATGTATCTGTGCTTTCATTAATGCTATACTTTTATGATTATTGCACTGTCCACTAGCTTCTCTAGTTCATTCCATTGATCTATGTGTATCTATGCTTTCATTAATGCTATACTTTTATGATTATTTTAGCTTTATAGTAAGTTCTCAAATTGTGTAGTGTGAATCCCTAACTTTGCTATTCTTTATCAGTATTGTGTTGGCTATTTTAGATCCTTTGGCATTCCATATAAATTTTAGAATCAATTTGCTAATATAAAAAAAGTTTCACTATAATTTTGACTGAGATTGTGTTGAATGTATAGATGAAGTTGAAAAAATTGATATATTAATGATATTGAGTTTTCCTTTCCATGAACATGGATGATCTCTCCATTTATTTATGTTTTCATTTCAAAATATTAAGGGGATACAAGTGTTTTTGTTACATGAATACCTTGTATAACACTTAAGTTAGGGCTTTTAGTGTGCCCATCACCAGAATAATGTTCATTATACCGAATAAGTAAGTTCTTACCCCTCACCCCTCTCCCCTCTCCCAACCTACCCCTTCTTGGATTCCAATGACCTTTACATCTCTTTGTCTACATATGCCCATCATTTATCTCTCAATTATTAGAGAGTACATATGGTGTTTGGTTTTCCATTCCTGACCTGAGATATTTTGCTTAGGATAATAGTTTCCAGTTCCATCAAAGTTGCTGTAAGAGACATTATTTCATTCCTACTTCTGGCTGAGTAGTACTCCATTATATACGTACACACACACACACACACACACACACACACACACACACACACCCCGGGTTTTCTTAATCTACTCATGAATCAATGGGCACTTAGGTTGATTCCACATCTTTGCAATTGTGAATTATGCTGTGATAAATACTCAAGTACAGGTGTCCTGTTGATAAAATGACTTCTTTTCTTTTTTGTAGACACCCAGTAATGGGATTGCTGGATTGAACGGTAAGTCTGTGTTTATTTCTTTGAGAAATCTTCATACTGTTTTACATAGAGTTTGTAATAACTTGTTGTCCCACCAACAGCGTATCCAAGCATTCCTTTCTATCTTCATCCACACCAGCATCTATTGTTTGTTCACTTTTTAATAACAGCACTTCTGACAGGGGTAAGGTGGCTCCTCGAGCTCTTTTCTGGTTTCAAATGAAGCATAGAATTATTTTTTCTAGATCAGTGAAATACGATATTTGTATTTTAATGGGGATTGTATTGAATCTGTAAATAACTTTGTCAGGACAAACATTTTAATAGTGTTGATTGTTCAAATGCATGAGCATGACATGTTTTTCCATTTATTTGTGCTATTATTCATTTAAAGTCTATTTTATCTGATATGAGAATGGCTACACTTGCTTGCTTTCGGTTTCCATTTGTGTGGAATATTTTTTTCCTATCCCTTTTCCTTGAGTCTGTGTGAGTCCTTGTGAGTTAGATGTGTTTCTTGGAGACTGCATATACTTGGGTTGTGTTTTTTCATCCATTCAACCAGTCTGTATCTTTTAAGTGGAGCATTAAGATCATTCACAATCAGTGATAGTATCAAGATGTGGGATAATGTTCTGTTGATTATGTTGGATGATACATTTTTGTTTTGTTTTCCCTCTTGTGCTATTTTTTTATAAGAGCTGTTTTTATAAGAGCTATGTCACTTGGCAATATCCTATTTGCTATGAATCTTCTCAATGTTCAATGACCATGTTGTATCTGGATATCAGAATCTCTGGTGATACCAGAGAAGTTTTCCTCAATAATTCCCTTTAATAAGTCTTCTATGCTTTTGCTTTTTCTTTTTCTCCCTCAGGGATATCTATAATTCATATATTGGTTCACTTCACATATTCCCATATTTCTTTGAATGATTGTTTATTTTACTTTATTCTTTTTTTCCTACATCTTTGATAGATTGGGTTAGTTCAAGAGCCCTGTCTTCAAGCTCTGAAATTCATTGTTCTACTTGGTTTAGTGGTGTGTTGCTGAAGCTTTCTGCTTTATTTTGAAATTTCTTCAATGACTCCTTCATTTCTTTGTGTTCTGTAAAAATCCTTTCTTATGCTGTCTAGCTCTTCAGCACCTTTTTGATTTTTTTCATTGATGCTCTGAAATATGTTTTTGGTTTCTTTGTGTTTTCAACTTTCTCTTCATTCCCATTCATATTATTTACCATCCATATTCTAATTGCCATTTCTGACATTTTCTTTTTCATTGGGGTCTATTGCTGTAAATCCATTGCGATCCCTTGTTGGTATCAAACTATCTTGTTGTTTCATGTTAGCAGAGTTCCTTTCCTGATTTATTCTCATCTCACATCTCTTTTCTAAGCTCAGAGCAGATAGGCTTGCAGTGCACCTGTTCTCCTTTTCTGAGCTCTCACCTATATAGTGAGAAGGAAGAGTGGTCCCTAGATGACACTTTCGTGACCTACTCTGCAAGATTGATCTGGTAGGGGGAGGGGCAAATACACTGAGAGCCTGTAATGCAGCTGATCTGTGTTGTCCCATTCCCCTGTGATTGTAACAGTTCAAGCTGGTGCTGGATGATCTTCATGCAGAGTGGTGAGTTCTCCAGTCCATTGTTGGAAGTTCAGGTTGAGGGCTGGGCTACTCCCTCTTCACAGATGCTGGCATTGTGGGATATTGTTCTGCCTGGGTCTCCACACAAGGGTGACAGTAGCAGCTGGATGAAGCTATCTAGGCAGTAGCTGTGGGTGTCAGGGCTGTGGGCATTTATTCTAACTGAGTCTAAGTGCAATGGCAGCTCAAGGCTAATGGGTCACTGGTGGAGCATTGGACTGTGGAGGCAGTTCCCGCCAAGAAGCCAGTGGGAGCCATGAGGACAGGACTGTGTGCCTTAGTAGCAGTTTTAGAGACTCAGGAACAGGGCTGTGTGGTCCAACAGCAGTGGTGAAGCCTTAGAGCCAGGGCCAAAAGGCTTGACAACAGTGCTGGAGCCTTAGGGCCAGACCTGTGGGGCCCAACAGCAGTGGGGGACCTCAGACCTGGGGCTGTGGGGCTGGGCAGCAGTGTGGGAACTGTAGGCACAGAGCTGCAGGGCTGGATGGCAGCCAGGGCTCTCCCTCTTCCCAGGTCCCATGGAGGCAGTTGCCACGGGGCTTCTCAAGTGGCATCTATTGTGCCTGTTCTGTTCAGAACCCCCATAGGAGGGGGTGGGATGCTCAGCTCCCAGTAATGGAGCATAGGATAGCATCCTGTCTCCCTTCTCCCTTCCCAGCCAGCTGGGGTGATTCAGAGGCAACAGCAGCAAAATGAAGCCCTATATAGGCCTGGCACTCTCGACTTGAGAGCTCAGAATGATATTTGTTGCAGCAACCTGGAAAGAGAAGCCAATAAGTCCCTGCTGTGCCTGCTCTCTGGTGCAATATTGCTAAACAGACACCAAGCAGATCCCTGATCTGTCTGGAGATCTGCACTGGTGGTGAGGGCCCCTTGCAGCTTGGGACACAGTACTCATGGAAAGAGCACAGGGCCCCAGGGTTCTCTCCCCCGTCCTTCACCACTTGTGGATGCCTCCCCCGGGTACCTTCCAATCTTCCCAAGTGGATCACCCTGTCACCTTCTCCTTCTCTCTGAGTGCTCCCCATCACTTCTCTGATGATTCCCAATGCTCTTTCCAAGAAAGCCCGTCTGTAGATGGGCATCTACCTGCATCTTTTGACCTTCCCCTTGAGAACAGTGTGCATAGGCCACTTCTAGTCTGCCATCTTGTCCCTCCCTCCTCTCCATTTATTTAAATCTTCTTTGATTTTTTAAAAATCAGTGTTTGTAATGGTTCACATATATATCCTGTACATATATTAATGATTTTTTTTACCTAAGTACTACAGTTTGTTGTTTTTGTTATAAATGGTATATGTGTATTTTTTTAAATTTCAAATTCTGTTTGTTCATTGCTAGTGTAAGGGGAAGCTATTGAATTTTGCATATTTGTCTTGTAAACCATGCCCTCAATAAGTTTATATACTAGTTCAAGGAGGTTTGTTTTTATTCATGTCATCAGCAAATAAAGATAGTTTTATTTAATCCTTTCCATTTGTATAATTTTTAGTTGTTTCTCTTGCCTTATTGTATTAGTTAATACTTCCAGTGTGATGTTGCATAAGCGTGGAAAGAGGGGACATCCTTGTTTTGTGCTTGGTCTAGAGGAGAGAGGATTCAGTCTCTCACCAATAAGTATCATGTTAGCTGTAAGTTACTCATATCTGCTTTTTATTAGGTTAAGAAATTGCCCTTCAACTCCATTTGAAAAGTTTTATTATAGGTGACTATTGCATGCTATTAAATACTTTTCTGCACCTATTGACATGATCATGTGATTTTTCTTTTTTAGCCTATTAATATGGTGAGATAAATTGATTAATTTATGAAGTTTAAACCAATATTGCATTTTTTTTTATTTTTGCAAGCACTAGGTGAAATTTATTGAGGGGGAGCAAGGTAGGATTATAGAGCAAGAGCAAGATATAGGTTTACAGAGTAAGATATATACACCACAGATGATGACCAGACCCCTTGACATTGCAGAAGAGCTTGCATTCTTGAATGAACCCCGCTAGGCCATGGTGCATAATTATTTTAATACATTGTTGGATTTAATTTGTTAATATTTTATTGAAGATTTTTATGTCTGTGTTTATGAGCAATAATGATCTGTTGTTTCCTTTTCTTCCACATCTTTTTTTTTGGTTTTAATATATGGTTAATAGTGGCATCGTAAAATGAGTTGGGGAGTGTTCTTCCTCTTATATTTTCTGGACCAGACTGCATAGTATTGGAATTACTTATTTTTCAAATGTTTAGTAAATTTCTTAGTCCATTTTGTACTTCTATAACAAAATACCTGGGACTAAGTGATTTATAAGGACAGAAATTTATTTTCTTACAGTTCTGGAGGCTGATAAGGTCAAGATCAAGGTTCCAGCAGGTTTGTTTGCCTGGTGAGGTTTTGGTCTGAGTTTGCAAGATGGTAGCTTGAATGCTGCATACTGCAGAGGTATGAATGCTGTGCCCTTACATGGCAAAAGGTGGAAGGGCAAAAGGGACAAACTCAGTCTATCAAACTCTTTTATAAGGGCACCTAATCCCATTCACAAGGGTTCCATCCTCATGACTTAATCATATTCTCATGGCTATATATTTTAGTACAGTTACCTAGGCCATTAAGATTTAACATGATTTTGGATGGGACACAAACACTAAAATCATGACAAATTCACCAGTTACATCATCTAAGAAGCTTGTGTTTCTTTTTAGAATTTTAGCTACTAATTCAATTTGATTGATACATATAGGTTTGTTTGGGTTATCTTTTTCTCCTTAAGTGAATTTGGTGGTTTATGCCTATCGAGGAATTTATCTATTTCATCTAAGTTACTGAATTTATGTGTGTAGGCTTATTCATAGTATTCTTTTATTATTCTTAGTGCTGTAGGATCAGTAGTGATGATCCTCTTTTATTTCTGATATTGACACTTTTTGTCTTTGCTTTTTTTTTACTGGTTGGCCTTGATTGGTAGAATTTTATTAATTTTATTGATCTTTAGTCTGGCTGCTTTAAATATTTTCTCTTTGTCTTTATTTTGAATATAATACAGCTAGGGTTGTATGTGTATGTGTGTATTTATTCTGCTTCGTGTTCTCTGAGTTTCTTTGATCTATGGTTTGATGTTTGTCACTAATTTTAGAATATTCTAAGCCATTATTTCTTCAAATATATCTTCTGCCCCATTGTCTCTTTCTTTTTCTAGTATTCTAATTCTGTATATGTTATATTATTTCATATTGACCCACAATTCTTGTATGTTTGGCTTTTCCCTTTTATTTCTCTTTGCATTTTAGTTTGGGAAATTTAGATCAACCTATTTTCAAGGTCAGATTTCCTTTCCAGCTTTGTCAAGTCTACTCAAGGGAATTCCTGAAATGAATTTTTCTTTTCTGTTACTGTGTTTTTGTTGTTTGTTTGTTTGTTTGAACAAAAACCAACAAAATTTCTGGAATTATTCTTTGATAATTTTCTCAGGGTTACCGTCTCCATTCTGATACCAGCCACCTGGTTTTGCATGATGCCTACCTTTCCCATTAGAGTCTTAACATATTAAACACAGTTATTTTGAATTCTGTCTGATAATTTCAACATTGGTGTCATATCTGAGTCCGGTTCTACTGATTGTTTTGGTGTCTTCACACCATATATATATATATATATATATATATATATATATATATATATATATTTTACATTTGGCATATCTTTTAATCTTTTGCTGAAATCCACACATATTGCATAGGGTGGTAAATATTGAGTTAAACAGAACTTTAGTGTGAGTATTTATTTTAATCTGACCAGGAGTTGAGTTGTGTTTGTTATTTGTTGTAGGTATGGGCACAAGAGGTTTCAAATTCCTCCAGTGTCCTTTTTTGTCGTTGTTTGTTTCCTTGTTTGGCTTTGGGTTTCCCTGTCTACTACTCCTTAGAGAGAATATGTCTTTTGTGGCTCTTCCAGCTGGAATCCATTGTTTCTGTTCCTAGGGGGTTATTCGTATGACAGTGATAGCATGTGGGGGATGGGGAATTTAATCTGATTAAATCCTTATCTTTGGAGTGCATTGTGGGCCTGTGCCTAGGGGATATGGCCTTCACAAGTGTATTTGTTTTTCTCTAGGAGTAAATCCTTTTCTGCCCCCTTGCCTCAAATCCTTCCCCCACTGTAGTGGTTATCCTCCAGTATCCCTGGTCTATGTCCTTGAGATCCACTCCCCTGTACATTTAGTCTCATATATTTTTCCTTAAGTAACACATGGTGGTTGTAGCAAAGCAGAGTTCCCTTCATTCAGCTTGAATGGGATTTCCCTGGTGTCAACTGGCAGCAACATCAAACCTCCTGGAGATAAGCCTTTTGTTCCCTAAGGGAGAAGGGTCTGTGTTGATTTCACAATGGCTACTCTCAGCTAGGGCCCTCAGCTGGGCCCTACCCTCCTCAGCTAGGGCCAAGTGTGTGGGGTATGAGAGGGTGGAGGGCCTTTCTTAGTATTCTTGATCCTGTGAGAACCTGGGTTCCTGTAGGAAAAGCCTGTAAAAGTGTGGGCACTTCTCCATGACTACGACTCCCATAAGCTTCTCACTCTCATGATCACCCACACTCATCCTTTGGTATTTCATTAAATTTTCTAATTTAATATTTCTTCCAGCTTGTTATGGCATCTGCCCAGTGACTACTGCTCCAGGTACTTAAATGCATCAGTTATTTCCCTGGAGGATCAAATTTGGGGATGATGGTTTGCTTTGCAATCTTAGTTATCCAATGTGACCAGAGAAAGCTGCTGATACTCAGCTTGTCCAGCTTTTTCTTGTAGTAAGGGTGGGAATAATGGCTTTCAGGGTCTTGATATGTCTGAGCTGAAACCAAAGTCCCTGTAATGTGGTTTTAATAAATTATGGCATCTTATTTTTAAATTATGAGTCAGTGGTTACTTGTGTCCTAATTCAGATGCTACTGTCTTCTAAGATTCAGATATTCATTATTCTCAACCACATTATATAGCATCCACAAAATATTTACCCAAGTTATCAAATTAGTTATTTATTATTATTTCAGTTGAGAATTAAAATGAGTTTAGAGATTATTTCTCCCTTCCTTTTCATGTTAGAGACTAGGACAGTGATATTTATTGTATGACCCACTAAAGGTCATTCAGAGTTCATGTCATAACTGAGGATTGTGGATCACTTCCTGGTCTACTAACTGGAGGAATACCCAATAAACACATTACCTGACATTCCTATTTATCCCCAGCAGATGTAACTTCAAGCAAATTTATGTTTAACTCCATTATCAGCCTTCTGTTACACATAGTAGTTATTTTAATAATGATGTCTTACATTAAGATGAAAACATTTTTATATGCATTTTTGACCCTTGTGGTAACCCCATCATAAAAATTATTGTTTTCAATTAGTTTTTATTCCCCTTTCAATGAATTTTGAATTCTGACTGTAATTAAAAGAAGGTAAGTGATTTGTCCAAGCACATGAGGCTTAAATGGAGGAAAAATCAGAACTAAAATTCAGTTCTTACAGTTTTAAACCTCGCACAGACTCTTCTACACTTGAGAAGCCAGCTGCTTTTAGGATGATGCTGACCACTTGATTAACTGCCTGCACTATTCTTAGTACAAAAGAATGCACACCTGCTTCTCAGCTTTGCAAAGCATGCTTCCCAGAGCAGTTTTCTGCACAGAGTGAGTGATCAAAAATGTTACCCATCAATCAAGCACTCCCTTCATTTGCAGTTACTTTTAAAGGCTACAACTGCTAAACACAATAGAAACAAACAGGAACATATTTTGTAATGTTGAATATTATTGGGTTTCTTGGAGTAGTAAGTGAATATTTATTGGAATCAACTATGTGTACTAAGAGTTTTTTATTACCTAGTTTGGGCATAATTACACTTCCTTTTTTGCTCTCCTAATGTATCATTTGCTCTTCTACTTGTAAGTTTTCTATCTTTAATGTGAATTATGGTTAATTGTGAATGTAGGTAGTTATTTTCCTGGACTGGAAACACCTTAAGGAAAGGTATCATTTTATATGCTTTTATTATATCCATAGGGTTTAACAAAGTGGTTGACTCAGCATGGATTCATACTAGTGCTGTGACTTTGGGGAAAATGTGTTGGTTTGTATTATGTTCAGTAGATTCTACAACTGGGTCTTAATCCTCAAAAAGATGCTTCCAACAGTGCAAGACTCTTTGAGCCTCAAATATTCCAATTATTTTCTGCCCAAGTAAGTTCTAGTGCAGTAGGAAAAAAAAATGTATGGAAAATTTAAAATTCCCGTTTCTTGCATACCCAGCCCAATGACCTAAGGGAGTTAGGGTAAACTCATCATAGCACATATTCAATGAACTCTGATTGGATTTTCTATATCTTGCTTCAGATATTTTCCCCTCCAGATCACACTACCCTTTCCCTTATCTGTTCTCATCTAATAAAACACTGCAACTAAGTACTCTTATCCTTTGTTCCTCAGACTATATATAAACACTTTAGCTTTACACTGCATCTATTGCCCTGGCATGGGGGGGGAAGTTGAAGAACTGAGGTTTTCATAGTAATTCAGAGGGAAAGGGTACCTGTAATTCACAGTGTTATCTGCAGAACACCATGGAATATCCTACTAAATTCCATTATAGGGCTTAAAATAATTTCACTTGCTGGCCGGGTGCGGTGGTTCACGCCTGTAATCCTAGCACTCTGGGAGGCCGAGGCGGGAGGATCGCTTGAGTTCATGAGTTCAAAACCAGCCTGAGCAAGAGCGAGACACCCATCTCTACTAAAAATAGAAAGAAATTAGCCAAACAACTAAAAATAGAAAAAAAATAGCCAGGCATGGTGGCGTGTGCCTGGGAGGCTGAGGCAGGAGGATCGCTTGAGCCCAGGAGTGTGAGGTTGCTGTGAGCTAGGCTGATGCCATGGCACTCTAGCCCAGGCAAGATAGTGAGACTCTGTCTCAAAAAAAAAAAAATAAATAATAATTTCACTTGCTTAAAATATTACTTTGCACATACAATACATGTAAAAAGTGTTACTATAAATATTTGAAAGAAATGATATGTTCTCAAAGTTTTGCCATTAATATATATTTGTTACTTGTTTATTCAGTTTTTTCACACACTTTTGTAATATGTTGCACATCTTGACCAAACTATGTAAGAGCATAGTCACCTGGTCTGCTCCCTTCTGATAGTCATCTAACTCTACTCATTTTGGCAATCTTTATAACAGTTCTTTAATTCAATATTTATTTATCTCTGGATGGTGACTTTTTTATACACACACAAATATACAACTTTACAAAAATGTGAATGTTATATTCACATTGTAAGGATTTTTCATGCAGCCTTTCTTTTATTTTTCTCTTTAGTTTGCTTCACCTTTCTCCTCTTATCTTTCTTCATCACATTCTCCCAAGAAAGTAACTCATGTTAATAACAACTTTGAATCCTTGAGTTTTCTCCACACTAACATTAGCATATATTAGATTATATATACTACTATAGGAAATATGTTTCATTGTTTTAAAAAATTGGGATCATACTGTGCAAAAAGTTCTATATCTTGCATTTCTCACTCATTATCATTCACCTTGTAAAGTATCCTCCATACAAACTGGTCCGATTCTAATTCATTATTTTAAAATATTTTAATTCCTCATGTAGTGTATGGTGTGAATATACCAAAGTTCCTCTACTCATGTCATTTATTTTGTTTTCAACATTAAAATAAGCATTATATATAATATATAACATATATATGTATATCTTCTAAAAATAGGACTTTTATTTCTCTGGGAGAGATTTCTAGGAGTGGGATTGCTGTGCCAAAGTTAATGTGTATTTTAAGTTTTAATTGATTACTATTGGTTTAATTGTATCCTTAAAAATATGTTAAAGTCATAACCCATGGAACCTGTGAATGTGCTATTATCTGGAAATAGTGTTTTTGCTAACATAATCAAATTAAGATGAGGTCATACTGGATTATGGTGAGGCGTAAGACAACGAGTGATATCCTTTTAAGAAGAGGGAAATTTAGACACAGGTACACAGGGGAGAAGGTTATGTGAAGATGGAGGCAGAGATTGAAGTTATGCTTCTACAAGCCAAGGAACAATAATGATTGCCAGAAACCACCAGAATCAAGGAAGAGACAGGCAAGGATTTTCCCTTGGGGCCTTGTGAAAGCATGGTCTTGCCAACATCTTGATTTCAGACTTCTAGCCTACAGAACTGTAAGATAACACATTTCTGTTGTTTTAATCTAAGTTTGTAGTACTTTGTTAGAGCAATCTTAGAAAACTAATACATAGCTATTGCAAGAGTAGTGCCCCAAAAGACAAGTGTTCTTTTTTTATTTCCTGATTTATAATGGCAGTTATTTCAGTGACTGTCATTTGGTATATATTTGTTGTTTGTCTTTTGGTAAGAATCCTATCATAAGTAGTTCCTTTTATTCTTGTTTTACATGGTACCTTTTAAATAAGACTCTGGGTTTTATTAAATGATTTCTCAGTATTTATTGGTATGACCATGAAGCTTTCTTAGTTTTCTTTTTGATAGAATGGATCATGTCAATATATTTTATCATAATCAACCCATCTTTCAATTACCAGAATAAACCTTATTTAGACATAATATGCTATTCTTCTGACTTTATTCCTTAAAATTTTATTTTGAATGCTTTATCGCTATCCCTAAATGAGATTGGGCTATATTTTTAACTGTCACATTTGATATTACAGTCCTGTTAGCTTCATAAAATACACTGGAGAGCTTTTCATCTTTTTCTTTTCACCTGGAGTACTTCAGATTACATGGAAATTAACTTTTTTCTGCCTTAATTCCATAATATCACCTGTAAACCTCTCTGGTTCTTGTGCCTTTAAAAAATGTTCATTTGGAAAAATTTAACCTTTTTTTAAAGTAGAAATTCTTATACAATGAATATTTTCATGTGCACTGCCCAGCTTTAACTCATGTTAGAGTTTTAGTTGACAGGTAACTTGAAACATCAATGATGGTTTGTGATTTTTTAAAATAAATTTTATGATATCGATGAATTTCAATAGTTTTACAAAAGGAAGATAGACATTTTCCCCAAGTATATAGTTGAATTAATCTGTGACTTTTCCACTTGTCTTCTTAAGTAAGTTCATTAAACATTAGTTAATAATAGTACAATGCCAGGCCTTCTCTTCAGCGGGTCGAAATTAAAAGCTTGAATTGGACTAAATCCTAGCTCCCTAAGTTACTAATCATTGAGTCTCAGTTTTCTCATCTGTAAAGTGGGGATAATGATAGCATCTGCTTCTTTGGATGGTTGTAAGGATTAACTGAGATAGTACAATGAGACATAAGTGGTAGACGCTGTGAGGCATCATCTACATATTCACTTCAGGACTGAGATGGTCATTTGTACAGCTGCTGGGAGTTGGCTGTTGATGGCTTACAACTGAGTCCCTCCGTAGGATTGCTGTCAGCTAAAGGGAACTGCTTTGTACAAGGTTATGCACCATCTTGGTGGCAGCACAAGGCCAAAAACTATGTGATTCTGCTTGGTCTTCTTGCCTTAATTTAGGACAACTTTGAAGGGCCATCCAACTTCCAAGTTCCCAATGGCATTGGTTGAAGCTTCTGGTACAGCTCCTGTGACCAGCTTCTCTTGCTGCTTGGTCCTGCTTCCCTCACCCTCTCATAGGAGTCAGTAACAAGAGAATGCCTGATTATAATACTAATACATGCCAGCTGTCCAAAGAGTGTGTTTCCAGAGGAGAATAGCCTAAGACACTGCTTATAAAAACATCTGGTAAAGCCGGGCACGGTGGCTCACACCTGTAATCCTAGCACTTTGGGAGGCCGAGGTGGGCGGATCGCTCAAGGTCAGGAGTTCGAAACCAGCCTGAGCAAGAGCGAGACCCCGTCTCTACTAATAATAGAAAGAAATTAATTGGCCAACTAAAAATATATAGAAAAAATTAGCCAGGCATGGTGGCATGTGCCTGTAGTCCCAGCTACTAGGGAGGCTGAGGCAGAAGAATTGCTTGAGCCCAGGAGTTTGAGGTTGCTGTGAGCTAGGCTGACGCCACAGCACTCTAGCCAGGGCAACAGAGTGAGACTCTGTCTCAAAAAAAAAAAATCTGGTAAATATTCACTAAATGTTATTACAAACTACTGTTATTATCATAGATCTCACTGCTGAGTTTCCTGCTAACCTCAGAAAGTCTGCCCAGTGGTGCAGTGGTGGGGTTCACTAACTCTCTTTCTTCTGGAATTCCATTTACTTTACACTGGTGCTTGTGTTCTGACTTTGCACAGAGAGATGATGTAAAGTTTACAGCTCTAACATAGAGGATTTTTCCACTTGAGGAGAATAAGGACAGCTACTATGCAACATCATTGAATACCACCAAGAAGCAGTAGAATTGGGTATTTGTGCTTTGTAATCCAAAGCTCAGTATGTTGTAGGCTATGTTGCTGTAACCTGGCAGAGAAAACATAGTTGAAACCAAAAGTTAAAAGAAAAAAGAATATGGACTTTAAATGTTGAGAAAATATTGATTAATATTTTCTGTAACTCTGAATTTTAGTCATGAACCCCCTCAATCCAGCTTACAGGAGCCTACATTGAAACTCTGTGTGTGAGGGTGTGTAATGTGGCTTTGTGTGGGTAAGTGTAGACTATCTGTTATATATAAGCAGACATATTTGGTTCAACATATGTATATCAAGGAAGTGAAACAGCCAATAATGTGACTATTGTGATTAATTAAATATGGGTGATGGTGCCTAAATCTGGCGTGGAGTATTTTTATTCATTTGCTTTTTTCCCCTAAACTGTCTACGAAGCAGATTTAACATCCATCCCAAATACTTTCAACAGCAATTTAAAGAAGTGTCACAAAAACCTGATAGGTGAATATGTTGACACCAACATGATTTTTTTTATTTTAGTATCATTATTTTTGCATTTAAAATCATCAGAATTAAGCTATGTGGTCCAATTATTCTTTGGACAGTGATCAGTGTCTTTTGTTTACACCATTTATTTGTACTGAAAGGAAATTTACAATACACATGAGAGCATTTTCTTATATCCTTCTGAAAGCTCATTATTAAAGTTTGGCTGTCTATTCCTCACAGTTGTGCTGGAATTTAATGGATTAATTATGTCACTGATCAATTAGTCCTTATTAATATCCCTTTCAAGAATCTTTGGGATCGTTGGCATTGCTGAAGGACAAGCAAGACGGATAGGGGAAACAGGTTTTATACTGACTGAAGAAAGCAATCATATTTGCATTTTGTATTAAGCATTTCAAGGGGAAAAAATAAAGTCCATGTTTAATTATATTAACTAAATGTGTATAGATGATGAGCCCAATGGAAAACAGGATCTGTAATATCTACCAAAATATTGATGATATCAGAAATGAGGTGTCAAGGTTAAGCATTATGTTTAAACTTAAAATGCACATGTTTATTACCGTTTTGCAGCCAATGTAACAAAAGCATTCTGATTTTTAAAAACACCAAAAATGTTAGTAATAATTTAGTGCAGAAATGTTGTTCCTAGCAAGCTTCACAGGCCATGCAAATTCTAATGTAAGACAAATTGATAAGCATCATGTCTGGCTTTTAAGGAAAATTTAATTTTTTACTAGAAAAAGTTGAATAAATGATTTCAAAACATTACACTTGTCCCCAAACCAGCAGTTTTATTTCATGAATAGTGTAGATAGGCCCTGGAGATACAACAGAGCTATCTCCATTGATAGATTGGCTTGAAAATTGATTGGCTACAATTTGAATTTTTTACTTAAATAGATTTAGGGGGTACAAATGTGTTTTTGTTGTTGTTGTTGTTGTTGTTACATAGCTGAATTGCATAGTGGGTAAGTCTAGGTTTTTAATATGCCATTACCTGTACTCAATAGGTAATTTTTCATTCCATAGTCCCCTGCCATTCTCTGGGTTCTGAGTCTCCAGTGTCCATTAAGTCACTCTGTATGACCAGGCATACTCATTGTTTAGCTTCCACATATAAGTGAGAACACGTGGTATTTGGTTGTTTGTTCCTGTGTTATTTCATATAGAACAATGGCCTCCAGTTCCATCCAAGTTGCTGCAGAAGACATTATTTCATTCTTTTGGGAATGGCTGAGTAGTATTCCTCGGTGGGCACTGAGATTGGTTCCATATCTTTGCAGTAGCGAATTATGCTGCAATAAACATATGGGTGCAGGTGTCTTTTTAATAAAAGGCCTTCTTTTCCTTTGGATAGATCCCCAGTAGTGGGATTGCTGGATTGAATGGTAGATCTACTTTTAGTTCTCTGAGAAATTTCCATACGGTTTTCCATAGAGGTTGTACTAATTTACATTCCCACAAATAGTATAAGCCTTTCCTTTTCATGCATCTGTTCCAACATCTGTTGTTTTTTGACTTTTTAATAAAAGCCATTCTGACAGGGGTACTGTTCTCCTTGTATATTTAATGTTGAGCATTTTTTTCATATGTTTGTTGATCATTTGTTTCTCTTTTCAAAAATGTCTGTATGTCTTTTACCCACTTTTTAATGGGGTTATTTGTTTTATTCTTGCTGATTTGAGTTCCTATCTAATTTTATACCAGTGCCATGCTGTTTTGTTTACTGCCTTATAGGATAATTTGAAGTTGGGCAATGTAATGCCTCTAGAGTTGTTATATTGCTTAGGATTGCTTTGGTTATTTGTGTTCTTTTGGTTCCATGTGAATTTTAGGATTGTTTTTGTTAATGATATGAAAAACTATGTTGGTATTTTGATTGGAATTGCATTGAATCTGTAGATTACTTTGGGCAGTATGAACATTTTAACAATATCAATTCTTCCAATCCATGAGCCTGGGATGCTTTTCCATTAGTTTGTGTCATCTACTATTTCTTTCATCAGCGTTTTGTATTTCTCCTTGTAGAGGTCTTTCCCCTCCTTGGTTAAGTATATTCCAAGATATTTTATTATTTTTTGCAGCTATTTTAAATGGAATTGAGTTCTTTATTTGATTCTCAGCTTGGTTTTTATCAGTGTATAGAAATACTACTGATTTGTGTATGTTGACTTTGTAATCTGAGACTTTACTGAATTCATTTATCAATTCTAGGAATCTTTGGGAGGAGTCTTTAGAATTTTTTACATATAAGATCATATCGTCAGCAAACAGGGATAATTTGACTATTAATATTTTCTGATTTGGATGCCCTTTATTTCTCTCTCTTGCCTAATTGCTCTGGTTAGGACTTCCAGTACCTATGTTGAACAGAAGTAGTGAAAATGGGTATCCTTGTCTTTTTCTACTTCTTAGGGGAAATGCTTTCAAGTTTACCCCATTCAATATTATGTTGGCTGTGGATTTCTCATTTGTGGTTTATTATTTTGAGGTATGTTCCTTCTATGCCTAGTTTGTTAAGGGTTTTTATCATGAAGGGTCCTGGATTTTATCAAATGCTTTTTCTGTCTATTGAGATGATCATATGGCTTTTTTTTTTACTTCTGTTTATGTGATGAATCACATTTATTGATTTGAATATGTTGAACCATCCTTGCATCCCTGGGATGAATCCCACTTGCTCATGATGAATTATTTTTTTGATGTGCTATTGGATTTGGTTTGCTAGTATTTTTTTGAGGATTTTTGCATCTATATTCATGAGGGATATTGGTCTGCAGTTTTCATTTTTTGTTGTGTCCCTTCCTGGCTTTGGTGTCAGGGTGATACTGGCTTCACAGAGTGAATTAGGGAGGATGGTCTCCATCTTGATGTCATGGAACAGTTTCAGTAGGATAGGTACCAGTTTTTTTTTTTTGTAGGTCTGATAGAATTCAGCTGTGAATCCATCTGGTTCTGAGATTTTTTGTTGTTTTGGGGAATTTTTTTATCACTGATTTGATCCCACTACCCACTATTGGTCTGTTCAAGATTTCCACTTCTTCCTAATGCAAGTTTGGGAGGTTGTGTGTTTCCAAAAATTCATCCATTTTCTCTTATTTTCTAGTGTGTGTGTGTAGAGGTATTCATAATAATAGTGGATGATCTTTTATATTTCTGTAGTATCAGTTGTAATGTCTCATTTTTCATTTCTGATTGATCTTATTTGAATTCTATCCCATCTTTTTTTGGTTATTCTAGCTAGTGATCTGTCATTTTGTTCATCTTTTCAAAAAAACACTTTTTGTTTAATTTATCCTTTGTATTGTTTTATTGGTTTCCATTTTGTTTATTTCTGCTTCTGTTAGCTCTATAGTTCTATCTTCTGATAGCTTTGAGTTTGATTTGTTCTTGTTTTCCTAGTTTTCTGAGGTGTGACGATAGGTTGTTGGTTTGTGATCTTTCTGTCTTTTTGATGTAGGTATTGGCGCTATCAACTTTCCACTTAGCACTGTTTTAGCTATATCCCAGAGGTTTTGGTAGCTTGTATTACCATTGTCATTCAACTCAAACATTTTGTTTTTAAATTTCCATTTTGATTTCATCATTGACCCAAATATCTTTCCCCAGCAGATTGTTTAATGTCCAGGTATTTGTGTTGTTTAGAGAGTTCCTCTTGGAATTGATTTCTAGTGTTATTCCACTGTGGTCTGAGAATATACACGGTATGACTTCAGTTTTTAAAAATTTTCTGAGACTTGTTTTATGTCCTAACATGATCTATCTTAGAAAATGTTCTATGTGCTGATCAGAAGAATATATATTCTGCAGTTTTGGGGTAGAATGTTCTCTAAATATCTGGTAGGTCTATTTGTTCTATAGTCCCAATTAAATCTGGTGTTTCTTTGTGGATTTTCTGTCTCAGTGACCTATCTAGTTCTATTAATGGAGTGTTGAAGTCCTCCACTGTTATGTTGCTGTTTAATTTATTTCTTAGGTCTAGTAGTATTTGTTTTATGATTCTGGGGGCTCCTGTGTTATTTGAATATATATTTTGGATTATTATATATTTTGTTGAATTATCCCTTTATCAATATATAATGACCATCTTTGTCTTTTAACTATTCTCATATCAGATTAAAACAATTTAAAATTTGATTGGCTACAATCATGCCCCAATTCACACATCTTCAAATACAAAGTAATCAAGTGGAGGGAAGTTAAATAAAGTTTGGGAGTAAAATATAGTGGTGTTTGAAACTATTTCACTGGTAAGTAGAATTAATCATGAGGGTAGGAGGTTCTTTCAAAATATACTATGACATGGGCCAAACTAGAAATTGGAGAATTGAATGTGTTGTCTTCTGTGAAATATAGTGTCCTCTGTGTGCCCTGTTTGTTCTTTGAAACCAGAGCCATAAAAGTATTGAACTGCTACATCAGGAGGAACCACCACAAAGTACAGTATGATGAAGACTTTTCCCAAGGACTGTGGTCACTTCTTTGTTTTTCTTGGTTTTATTTAACAGGATCTGAAATGGCTTTAAGAATAATTCTGGTCCATGTTCTTTTAGAAAATCTGGATGGACCCTAGCAAGATTTGTAAAAGACATATTATAATTTCAAGTGACCACTTGTTATGAATAGGGAGGAGGTAAAAATCTAGTATTTTTGGAGTGACAATTCATTATGGGTCTGTCCCAAGAAATTCCACATATACTATATCAATTACTCCTCACAACAACCCTTGGAAGTCTGTATATGGGTCCTCATTTTGACAGTTGAGAAAAAATGAGGTTTAGAGAATCACAAGCTGAGAAGTAGGAACCACTTTTAGTGTGGTGTAATATAAGCACCCACCCCCACCCTCCTCAAAAATCTGTAGACTTCTTAGGAAGAAGAAACATAAATATGTGAAAATATAAAAAATTATGGCAGAGTGGACATTTTATTGACAGGGCATGTTTAGCATATCATCTGGTATATAGTCATTATATCATATTTGGGAGAAACAGTATTTCACCAAGAACTATCCTAGGATTCAGGAAAGATACATTGGGCAAAGTGGGATCCACGTTTCACAAAGGGTCTTTGAAAACTTAGTAGAACATATGTAAGCAGAGGGTATGTAAAAGGCATTGCCATTAGAGGGACTTCCATGTACAAAGGTCCATAGGTGGATAAACAAAGGGGTTAGGAAGAAAATAGCCAATCAGTATGATTGTAAGAATTTAGTGGGACCAAAGGCTAACATTACAATTGAAGTTAGGCTATATATGTTTTATTTCAGCTCACAGTACCCTTTTGTTTACCATTTATAGTATTTATGGGGTAATTAACTGAGATCTTCTATTAATCTGACATGGAGAGAAACAGAAGAGGAAGAAGGATTATAGACATGAGAAAGGAGACATTGTGGGTGATGCCAATGAAAATTTTATAAACCGGATATCTTTGCTTGTAGATTTAAGGTTGGAATCCTTAAATCTACCAATTTTTTGAAATTGGTTGTTATATTATACATCTAATCTATTTTGCCTCTAATATTAGTTTCATTTTGCTACTGTAACAAATGACTATAAACTTGGTATCTTCAAACAACACAAATTTATATTCCTCCATTCTGAAAGTCAAAAGTTTGAAAGGCCTTTCAGTAGGCTAAAATCAAGGTGCCAGCTGGGTTATGTTTTTGCTGGGGCCTCTAGGAAAGAATTCATGTCTTTGACTTTTCTAGCTTCTAAAGCCTGTCTACAGTCCTTGGCTCATGGCTCTCTTCCAGCAATCACATTACTCTGACCTCTGCTTCCCTCTTCACATCTTCTTTTCTGACTCTGACTGCCCTTCCTACCTCTTTCACTTATAAGGACCCTTGTGATTAAATTGGGTTCATCCACACAATTTAGTGTAATCTCCCAGCTCAAGATCTTTAATTTAATCATGTCAGAGGAATAGCCAACAAACATATGAAAAAATGTGCACCATCTCTAATCATCAGGGAAATGCAAATCAAAACTGCAAAGATGTGGAAACAACCCAAGTGCCCATCAATACATGAGTGGATTAATAAAATGTGGTATATGTATACCATGGAGTACTATCCAGCTATAAGAAACAATGGTG
>CAUYRT010084081.1:0-45272 GCA_963574885.1 Lepilemur ruficaudatus | reverse complement strand
GACTTAATAGGGGGAAGGAAATCTTCTAAAACTGATTTATGTGAATAGCTGTATAACTTGGTAAATTTACTAAAAATCATTTAATTGCTCACTTAAAAAAAAAAAGAGAGAGGTATTATCAACTGAGTTTCTTTCGGATTCTCCAGCATTCAAATCAATGCACCTTGACACAGTGTAGATTCTTAGTAAAAATTTTTGAATCAAGGAGAGAATAAAACATTAGAACCTCTATATTATTCATTTCTTCATCTGTAAAATAGACAAAATATTACCTACCTCTCAGATTACTTCCAATTCATTAGCATATATAAAAGTAGTTAGCAGAATGCCTACTTTAAACATATTTAGTTTTTTAAAGTATTTCTACATCATTCAATTGTGCCTACAATAATTGCTTTTACTAAAACAGACAATTGCTACTCACAACTTTGTTCAATAATTAATTTACTCGAATACATAATATTGGATGTTTGCTAACACTATTGCTTCTGCTTAAAATATTTTTCCTTAAATCTGGCACTCTAGCTTGTACACATTCTTATCCATAAAGCCTTTCCTGATTGCATCTGACAATTGTCTCCTAGCTCCTGGTATAACTTAAACTTTCCTTTTTCAAAGCACTTAAAAGATCTAAAAATCTCCACTACCTAAAGATTTATTTTTATTTATTTTTTTTTATTTCAAAAGTATCATATGTCCATTGTAGGAAATACAAAAAAAAAAAAAAAAAGTACTGATGAGTAAAACAAAGACCATAGTCCCTGCTGTAATCATGAGCTTTCATGATTATGTAACCTCTCAAGCTCTTCCATATCCTTTTAAATTGCACAAATTACTGTAGTTTGGATAAATTTATCTGGCAGTTACAAATTATGTAGGTAAGAATGTTTGATCATATTAATCAGTTGATATTGTGTCTGATTAACACGAATTCTCCTAACACATTATGAAAGACTATATTTAATTAAATGCATTCTGCAAGTATTTTTATTTTAAAGAAGTAACAAGGCAACACAAGTGATTTGGATATAAAATTGCATTGCAATTAGGTAACAATGTAAAGTCTGGGTTCTGTAAGAACATTTGATCTACAGTAGATTTCCTGTATATTCTCTGAGCCACTTTCAGCTCTGCTCCCAAGGGAACATTGAGATGCACACAGCTACTTCCTTTTGCTATTGTAGGACCAATTAAAGTAATTTGTTGAAAATATCGTTGTCTACTGCTCACACTGCTCTCGATTAGCTTTTCTCTGAATCTTCTTGGGTTTCACTGTGCAATATATATAATACTTTGAATGTTAGTGGCAAGGACTGTATTTTTCTTTGCTTATATAAAAAAATGGATAGTGAGTACTCCTAGGAAATTGAGCTTTCTGAGACACCTGTGCTTACTTTAGGAGATTGGGGCATATATTTCTTGTCACTTTAGTATAATTTAGGATATGAAAAAATTAGAAAACTGTGGTGATTATTTTGGATTATACACACATCCCTAAATTTGAGGGTTTTTCTTTGTTCAGTTTTCATTAGAGAGAAGGAATTTCCATGCACAGACAATGTGCTACATAATTGGTTAAGGAATTATAGTTGGATAGAAAAATTTACATTGTGTTTTGTGTATTATGGTCATAATGCCAAATGCCTCTGTTTACTAAATGAACATTGAATGAACACTATTCTAAAATAGGCCTATGTAGAATGCATAGAATACCTACAAAAATATATGTATGTATATTTTAATAACCTGGGCAACATATGTAAGACCCTGTCTCTACAAAAAAACAATAGAATTAGTTGAGCATGGTGGCATGGGCCTGTAGTCCTAGATGAATTGGGAGGCTGAGGCAGAAGGATCTCTTGAACTCAAGAGTTTGAGGTTACAGTGAGCTATAATGATGCCACTGCACTCTCACCTGGGAGACAGAGTGACACACACACACGCACACTCATTATGCATATATATGTGAACGACAACACAAGGAATTTGGATTTAAAATTGAATTGCAGTGCGTATATGTGGAGGAGGGGAGGAAGAAAGAGGAAAATGTAAGGACAGTTTGGGATTGGATTGTATAATTTCAAGTGAGACTAAGATACTTATTTTGAGGTGAACTGCCAAAGTGGTATAAGGCTGAGAGATAAGCAAGGATCAAGCATATTTAAGAAGCCTCTACAAATAACATGGAAAGCAGCATTTCTCATTAAGCAACAGAGAAACATTTCAGGGGTTGCATTTAGAATGCTGTCATTGAGTAGTTTGGCCGAGATCAAAGTAGCACTTTATATAGTTAAATAGGAATCTCTTTAAGCTTCACAGATTTTGCTTGATTGGGTTTCTGTTTTGTCTGTTTGTTTTCTGTAATTGGCAAAGGCAGCGTCGCTACATTCTAGGAGACCAGATCTTGCATTATCCTGGAAGGACTGTGGAAATGGGAAATAGAACTGCATTTGAACACCGACTTTGCCATTAACTAGTATAACAGGGAGAATGGTCTGAAAAAGGGTAAAAATGTTTTCTGTCTTTCTAAAACCTCCCCTACTCCTTTTGGGAATTGAAACCAGCATCCCTTCCTCAGGCTAGTGGTCAGGAGGAGTAGGGGTGTGTCCTTTATATCACAGGAGATGGCTCAAGGGAATTGTCTGGGGGAGGTAACTATATTGTCTTAGCTGAAGATGTGATGAATCAGAACCACCAACTATAGTTGAACAGCAATAGCCTGAAGCTGAAAACCTCCCCTTTAAAAGCTCTGTATTCCTGTCAGGCTTAGTCTCATTTTTCGGATCATGCTTGAAGAATGACCAGACACACCAAAGTAAGGCAAGCATGAGGTGAAATTTATTGAGGAGGAGCAAGACAGGATTACAGAGCAAGAGCAAGATACAGGTTTACAGTGTGAGATACCTACACCATCGATGATGACTGGACCCCTTATCACAGCAGAAAAAGAGAGTTTGGTTATGGACTGGGTCTTGTATTATGGTGTCCCAAAAGGGACCCCTCTGTGGTTCAAACGTCATGATGGAACAACTCTGATTGGACAGTTGGGAGCTGCGTGATCTGAGTCTTACTGTGCATGTGGGTTCTAGGTCAGTTTCCAGAGTCTATGGTAACTGTGCTGCTTGGCCCGTGGGCTGGAGAGTCCTCTGCATTCTTTTGCAGCTGACACACCAAGTTCTGACTGGCAGATTCATAGGGTGTTCCCTCCTACCCCAACTATGGCAGTTGCTCAAGACAGGATTAAGGTGAGGCAGGACCAAGATGGCCCCACCCTTGTCTTTCTTCCTAGGTGGGGCAATTGCACCAAGGTAAGACATTCACTTTCATCCCTAGGAGCCCTGGAATCCCTCGCTATCTACCTAACATTTCTGCTAAGGGGCAGGATGTTGGTAATTTAAGACAGGAGTCTACCAACCTCCTCATTTGCTGGAAGATTAATAAACTTCTCTTTCTTTCTCCTCAAACTACTTGTCCTCATTCTTCTGAGGGGGCCTCAGGGACAAGTGCCGAGCTTTTGATAACATTAGCTGTGTGACCTGAGTCATATCACTGTCAGGGTTTCAGCCTCCCTATCTGCAAAATGAGAGGGGGAGGGCTGTTGGAATAGATCACATTAAAGATTCTTATAATGGTCACCTTCTAGGATTTTTGTGACTGCCACTGACAACTCTTACCTTTTGTCTTTTAGAACATAATCCAGCCTGATACTAATCCCAGGTAATATAAAACCCAAACTGTAGTTAAACAGGATTCTGAAGTTCATATTCACTGGAAAACAAAGAACAAGGGGAAAAAAATTTGCTACTGCTACTAGTTAAGTGACTTTGGAATTTGGACAATTTTAACACTATGTAATATCCCATAGTGTTAAAATTAACAGGCTTTTAAACACTATTTAATATTAAACTAGTTAATGCCAATTTAACATTTCTAATAGTGCTTAGTACATAGTAAGAGCCCAATTATAATTATGTCCCTGATAGAGTTATTGTTATGAATAAGCTAAATTTAGCTTGTAAACTGCATAACACAGTGCTTGGAACACAGTATGTCCTCAAAATTGCTAGTTTATATTCACATATAGGTCCTTTTCAACTTGGGCATATCAGTATTTGCTGTATTACTATTTGGTTACACTTTTTGGATAACCTCTTATAGGACCTGATCCATCTGGGCACCACAAGTGGCTGAGCTTCAGTAATGGGCAGCTGAGTCAGTCTGAAGATTGCAAATTATGTGAAACATGGTGGGATGGGGGTGGAGGGAAAGAGCTCTATAGAGAAGGATAGAAATGGCAAACTATACTGGATAGCCTCAGGTTTTTTTTTGTTTGTTTGTGCTTTGAGAAACATCTTTCTGATCCATCAGTGAGGACAGAGAGATGGATTTTAAAGCACAGGAGGTGGAGGTGTTTCTGTTAATGATTTCTCTAGTTAGTGTGCAGCATTCTGAGCCAGTGCAAAACTGATTTTGTGACAATGGCCAGAATCCTTGCTAGACATGGATGAAATCTGAATGCACACAAAAATAGATGAAAACCCTGTTGGTGGATTAAAAAAAAAAAATAATGACTTTAATGATAGGAAAAATACATATCAACAATGGCTGATAAAATTTGGTCATATTTAGGCAATATAGTTTGTCATTTAGGAGTTTGGGAAAGAATATCACTGAAAATGTGCTGATTGTCAGCTCTTAAAAACTCTGATTAATTAGATCCACATTATTGGTTTTGCTTTCACTTAGGCTAAAGTATCACTCCTGGCTCTCCCGTCACTCACTAACTGTACAATCTGAAGAAAACTGATTAATACCCACCCCCCAAACCTCCCCTTTCTTATTTGTAAATTTAAGATATAAAACCCTACTTGCGGAGTCATGCTGAGCATTAAATGAGATAACAACGATGGCCTTGCCTAACACTGTGCCTGTTGTTCGCTTGGTAATAAATCAATTTCAGTTGCTCTAAATGTTACAACCTCTCTGCCTTGGACAATTCCATTTCACTCTTCATTTCTCAGTTTTTGCATGTCTCAGTTGAGCTTTTGGGTGAGATTATTTCTTAAGTTCATTACAACTGTCACATTCTACTCTTTATGCTTCCTGTAACACTATTCAAAGAGAAACTATCAGCATTCTCACCGACCTCCCCCAAAATGTCAAATTGTAGAAGTTTCAGATACCCTATCTGGAGGGTTAATGGGAAGAAATCTAAGGGCCAGTAAGACAATGACAAGCCGCTTTTAACCTTACGTAACTGTATCATTTGCCTCGTCTTGGTGTCTTAGGAAATTCTAAAGCCAGAACTGAGAGTATTTCTTGTTCAGGACATACCAGTCCTTTTTACAGTAAAATCCCAAACCTTTTTGCTTTTTGCAGCTATTCCTACATGTTGGGGGTGTTGGATAACTCTAATGTCTTCCTTCCAACTTATTTTAAGTTCCTTGGTCATTACTGGGACCTTCACATCGGGGGACACATTTTCTGCAGTTTGACTTATACTGCTTTTTCTTGGCCATATGTTTCTTTTACCTTACGTCACTGCTCCTGCAGGGACATTCCCCAACTGGGTCAGGTCTCAGCCTTTCCACCATGGATCTTGACATTTAACTTCATCTGAAAGAATATTAGTAGGTCTCATAACTAATCAACATCCCAATTATCAACAGTTTCTTTAAAATGCTCTCAAACTAGAAACCGTGATGTCCATTGGCATGTACCAAGCAAGTTACCCTGCTTCATCTCTTGGGTGGGAATTTTCTGCAGCCAAGATGACCTATATCACAGACTTCTGATGTTTAATGCTTAAACATTGTATTCTTTACCTCTGAGGCTAAATTGTGAGTACTTTGGTGGTATATACACTAAGACATTGTGTCTTTTTTACCTTTATCCCTACTATGGTTGACACAAAGCTGCTTCTTGCTGGGAACTATGGTGGGCACTTGCAGTGGAATACATAAATAAGACAAGGGGATCTGTCTTCAAGGCACTGTTTAGCTATGAAGATAGGCAGGTGAAAAAATATTAGACATCTAAAAAAATGAATACTATAATAAACACATTAGCAAAGTACTAGTACTGAGTATTGTGCTTAGAACATATAATAGTTGCTCAAAATAAGTATGGCAAGCCAAACTGTACTCCTGAGCAACACATAAATGGGGTAAGTCATGGTCTTGAGGAAAGAGTAGGGCTACTGCATAGAAGAGGTGTTACTTGAGATGTACTTTGAAAAAGGAGTTTGATGAGTTCCAGTTTGTTGAAGTTGGTGCCTGTTCATACTATTTAAGTAACTCTCTGGAACCCTGGCTGAGTCCATTGTGGCTTAAGCCTCATTCTTTCCCCATTGCTTCCACGAAAACCTGAAGACAGCATAGGAAAGGATAACAAAACCAAACTGGAAATGCAGGCAAAGGCTAGATCACAGAGAAATTTGTACACCATGTTAAACATTGAAAAGTGAGAGATTTATTTTTAATCTAGCCCGTTGCTTTTGCTGTTAATTCTCAGTTCTAAGTTTGAATTGGTCATCAGGCATTCACGCTATGTTCTACTCTATTTTAAAATGTTCAGATTAAAAAAAAAATTATAGGATATCTGCCGTCATGAATCTATGACCTAAAGAGTAGACAATCTTCATTGGAATGTCAGAGAAATGGCTTTTCAGGGTCACATCATAAATGAACCTGAAATGTTGTGTCTCCAATTGCCCTTAAGAGTGTCATACCAAAAATATAGAGGTAGCCTGATACAGTCTAAATGTTTATGTTCCTTCAAAAGTCATATGTTGAAACCTTATTCCCAATGTGATAGTACTAAGAGGTGGAGCCTTTGGGGAGGTGATTAAGATATGAGGGAAGAGACCTTATAAACAGGCTTAGTGCATTTATAAAAGAGGCCCTAGGGAGCTTGTATGTTCCTTCCACCATGTAAGGGACACAGCAAAAAGTTGCCAATCTATGAGAAATGGGTTCTCCCAGACACCAAATCTGCCAGAGCCTTGATCTTGAACTTCCTAATCTCTAGAACTGTAAGAAATACATTTATATTTTCCAGAAGCTATCCAGTTTATGGTATTTTGTTATGGCAGCTGGAAAGACTAAGACATAGCCTCTCTATATTTGATTAAAATCCTGTGGTATCTCTTCTATAAAACTGAAATCTGAAAGAGACAGAATTATGCGTATCACTAATTCAGATTTAGATGTAGAACATGTAGGCATAACTGTAGGAAATATATGTAAGCAAATATGCAGGAAAGATATCCAAATAAAATAATATTAGGTTAAAACCAGCCTGATATCTAAAATTGAAAGTTAAACAATAGGTGCCTGAAACCTGAAACAGTGGGAAAGGAAAACATTACATGTTAAGACAATATCTTGCCTTAATAGCTAAATTTTTTCAGTAAGTGCCACTTTACTTATCATGTGAACTTAGGGACCATCATATAACCTGACCTGGCCATAATATGTGGACATATTGCCATTGGTGTTTTCCTTCAAAATTTTCTTTGAAGTGAGAACCCAATGTCATAGTATATATTTAAAGCCCCTTATAAAATGCTGTTTAAATGCATTCTTTAATTTTAGCTATGTGTTTTCGATAACACTGAAAATGTGAGTCAGTACATAAAAATTTAATATAGAAGCTATTTTTCAGAGTACCTTTGTTGTGGGAAGTGAGGTACCAGCATATTGAGGGAGCTAGTGTTGCACAGCTGTGTGTTCTTTGAATCACATATGATTTTTACCTGCTGTGAATTTATACTACACTGGAATTTTCATGTATGGCTCTTTTGTTTACATTTCACAAGTAATACGTATTCTGTATTGGCATTGAGGAATTGCTATGGCCCCAATCGTTCTGATTAAGCATCCTTGCCAAATTAACTACAGAAGAGCCCAAACTTATTTTCCCATTTCCTACTTAAGCAAAAGGAATAAAAAGTTATCTATTTAAGACTAGAATAATACTATATTCTCCCAACTCACAGATGAATAGATCTGTAATGAAATGCAATTTTCCTCAGAAAATAAGCTCCAATGAATGGAAAATTGGGGTTACAGCATGTGCATTGCAAAGTAATAGTCACTTAAGTATTGAATTCAGCCAAAGGACAATTGGAAAAAATGAAGGACATTCAAACAAGAAACTAGAACTCTGGCAAAGGTCAAAAGGGGCCCCGTGGAAGCTTTAAGAAACAGCAGTTGCAAGTGTAACAACAAAATGATTCAGTATTGCAAAATAGAAAGGGTTGAGAGGGCAAGGTATGTCTTGGTTCATGGTCTAGACAACAATCATGTAAAGGCCATGGTCCAACGAGTGACCTCATGGAAGCAAAATAAAAACAAAATTTAACAACCGATTGATGGAAATAGACAAAGAAGTTCAAAGACTAACAACCCAGTGCAGAACACACAAGGTCAAAACAAATTTTGTCTCCAAATGTGTATATTTAGGGGATTCCAATGACCTGAAAACACCTTATTTCCACATATACTATTTATTTATGCAACCAACATTTATTAAGTGTTTACTATGTGGCAGTCATAGGAATTAATAAGGACAGCAGAGAAGAAAATGGACTGGTATCTTTGCTCACAAAGCTTCAGGCTAATGATTTTCACCTGATTTCAATGAAATATACCACATTTTGTTGCTGAGATTACTAGTAGCTTGAACCATAATAAGCTGCCATTTTTGTAGGTGAATAATGCTCATGTATTGGCAATTTTAAAGGATTCAGTCTAATATTACTTATTTTTATTCCCCCTAACCAGAATTTTCTTCTCATTTGATATAAAAATTGTCTACCTTTGTTATTTCACTAAGATTCACTTAAAATCTCCAAATTAAATATTGTATCATGTTACATAGGATACAACTGTGGTCACCCTAATGTACCAAGGGATAAATATGCTATAGTACAGCCTTGCTAGAATTAATCACTCTGTTGAGATTCCTCAGTCAGACACAGTTTATTGAAGTCAGGAAGCTATACCTTAAATTCAGAGTAGCACCCCCATTCTTATGCAGCTTTACTCTGCAAGGAACCCTTTTACTAAGATTCTTTAAGTTACATTCTGGAGTCATCCCATCCTTCCTTTGTCTGAGACCATGACCTCCACGGCCCACGTTTAGGATAGGTATCTTATCCTCCATTGCTCGTGATTGGGTTGTTCACTCCCCACATCACCACTAAAATATTTGTTAATACAATTGTTTTCAAAGTGTGGTACCACACCAACAGCATCAGTACTACTGGGGCATGTCTGAGAAATGCAGATGCCCAAGCTCTATCTCAGACCTCCTGAGTAAGAAACTCTGGGGGTAGGGCTCAGTAATATTGTTTAGCAAACCCTCCAAATGATTCTGATGCTGCTAAAGGAGTAACTCTCACTCTTAACCGCATATTGAAATCAGCTGGAGAATGTTGACGTCAGTACGTATGGATGCCTGGGTCTTAGCAATCCTAATCATATTGGTAGGGGGTGTAGCTTCAGCTGGCTGTTTTTTGTTGTTGTTGTTGTTGTTGTTTATTTGTTTCTTTTTTTATGAGCTCTTCAGGTATTACTAATGAACAGCTAAGGTTGAAAAGCACTGGTCTACTAAAGTTAATGGTTTTCCACATAGTTTCTCTGATTGGTACCTGTGAAGCCAGGCACAAGGCTTCTTACCTTGGGAGGTGGGGTTAGCAGCTACAGAGATGGGTCAGGGATTTTAGATAAGTTGATTCACCGGTCATTTTATCTTACTCGTCACTTACACTGAAGGGATGTCAGATGTCTGCTGGTGACCATGGAATAGTGTAGTCATCACCAGCACATACAGCCATGGAAACACCCAAATAAGGTAAATTATTTAAATATGTATGCATGTGTGTGTATATTTATATATTTACTTCTTAGGTTTATAGAAATAACATCTAAATTACTTAGTTGGGGGTAGGAGAATGGGAGGGATTGGCTGTAAGGAAATAAAAAACTGTGATACAAAGCCCACAAATCCAGCTAATGCAAGTTTATATAGCATCCATCAGTATGGGGCTTCATTTCTCAGATCATGAGAGACTTGCTACGTGGCCCAGTGCATACTACCCCACAGGACTCTCTTTTCTCTCCCTCTCTGGGGGCCCGGATCATTTAAACTCTTCTCTTTGCTTCACTCTCCTGCCATATCTAAGTTCTTGACTCCCACTGTCCTTCTCTTCTTTTTTCATCTTGGATGTTCTCAGTTCTTCAGCATAGACTGGGGGTATGCGACGCAATTGTTTCCTCCTTGACTGTTTCAACTGCTTGAGAAGGAAAAGCAGAAACTTTGACTGTAAGCTTGGAAGATGTAGGAAGGACCTAGCAGTGGCCTTAACTCTGGTTGGAAGTCAAGTAGGATGGAATGGTTAAGTATTGCACAAAAGATCTGGGAAAGATGGAAGTTGAAATTCATCCTAGCTCTGACGACCAACTGATATGCAAAGTTGTAGGGGCGCAACCCCAGGCAAGGGGAATCTTTTCTTCAGTTAATCAAAAAATTTTCGGGTTGGCAGAGTAGAGGAAGTTTTCCTTTATAAAAATGCACCGTTAGGTCAGAGGAGGCACTAAGTTGGCAACTCACTTGGTTTTCTTCTTTCTGAATTTTTTGTACTTTCCTAGAGATGATATGTAGATGACTAACAGTGCAAAGGGCAGCATATTACAAATAACTAGACCTGTCTGTATATAATAATTACATTTATACTTTCCCTGTAAACAAAAATTTTAGGTACTATTTCACTAGAGAATATCTCCCTCCTCAAAATAATCCGTTCTATTTTCATATTTTTGATGCATTATGTGCCAATTTGCCCTTCCAATGTCTAAGTTGTCTTTTTTCTTTAAATGCATTAGGCAGGTGGAGAGGTCTTTGAATCAAGTGGGGTTACAGTCTAGAGGAAGCCTTTCATACTAAGGGAAGTCAGATTGTGCAAAAAACAAGAAAGAGAAAGGGAGAGCTCTCGAGTTAGGTTAGGGTTCTGGGAGTATGAAGCTTCTTAGCCTCTAGTACAGAATCATCCACCTTAACCATGTTTGTTATTGAACTGTCAGTAAGTTAGAAGTCTGGATTCCTGAACATTCCTCGGCTCAGTCTTTGAAGTTAATGGTTTGGTCTGGGATTTGTAGGGGAAGGAGAAAAAAACGAATGTGCATGAAATGTAATTTTGAGACCATTTGTTTAGTATCTAGTAAATTACCCCTTCCAGTGCAGTAGACTAGAAGAATCCATGTCTTTCCCCAATGTGCACCATTTGCTTTTCTCTCAAGACTAGTATGTTTAATGTGGATAAAACAACCTTTTCTTTTTGCTTTCTTTAGTCCTTTAACCTCAGGAAAAACCTTTGCTCAGGGAACTCTTCATTCTGGCTTGGGCTGACAGAATGGACAGGAAAAAGAGGATCTTTAAATGTTCTTCCTTTTTCCTTTACCCTTTCAAAAGCACAAGTGTCCCAACTTACAAAAATTAAGCAGCCTGCAACATTTGATGCCTTATTTTGAAACGTCAGAGCTTACATAAACCTTTCCCAAAGTAACAATAGGTTGTTGGCATGGACAAATTCATAGAATTCCTATTACTTTGCACTATCTTTAGTGACGCTACCACCATCTAACTCCACATAATGTGTGGTCTTTACCCTAGGGATAAACTCCGTGAAATGAAAAGGTATCAAGCAAGGGTCAGGATAAATGTTTATAGGAAACTAAAAAGACTGTTGCCAAATAGCTTCAGCCTTCATCATTGTCCTAACGGGAGTATTTTACACTTAGGTTGGCATGGATGCCTTAAGCAGGGCCAGTTACTACTGAATCAAGAGAATTTTCAATAGTAAGCAAGCTTGGCTTTATAGATTTCTGTAGATGGAACAAATGAATCACTTTGGCTCTGATGGGAATGTTGAGCTCTCAGTTTTCTCTGTGCTGTGTTGTTTTTATTGTCCTCATTAACCACATTGTTAGTAGACAGCTTTTATATTTATATTTGCCAAGGACTACAAATTGCCATTTATACATGCAAGGGACCTGACAGGCACTTATTAGGAAGTCTTCGTATCTATCACCATTAGCATTTACATAGGGTTTTCGGAGTCCCTATGTTTTAAGCAAGTATTCCTATAGAATATGTGTGGAGTCATTGACAGTAATAGTAATAACAGCTGCCAGGTACAAGACATGGGCCCCTGCATTTTTACTGTACTGTTTCTGACCTCCCTTCCAAGAGCCCTGAAATTTAAGTGTGCTAATCTCCATTTTAGGATGAGGAAGCTAAGGTTGAGAAGTAACTCGACCAATGTCAAAAGTATGCAAGCAAAGTAGAGAGATAAGTGAGGATTCAGACGTGGGTTGGTGAAATGACAAATCCCTGCTTTTTTATCTGCATCATAATTATTTTCAAGCATCACTGAGATTGGGTAGAAGTTAAAGGTCCACTCTTACTTTGCCATGTGCCAGGCTTATTGATGTCAGACTGTGAGCTCCATCAAAACGATGGTCATGTCTACTTTTCCCTTCAGTATGCTCTCTGTTCCCAGCACCGTGGCTGGAACATCTGCAATGAGCAGTGTGCTTGTGATTAACAGGGAATATGCAATAAGCATTTTTTTGAATGAGTGAATAAATAAATGAATAAATTGGCTTGCCATATCTGTCGATTGAGAAGGTGTAGGATGCAGCCTAGGCTGATTCCCAATTCTGTATGCTTTATAGCTTCTTAGCTAAATGAACTTGGAAAAGACACTCGACTCTATTAAATCTCAGTTGCCTTAGCTGCAATAAAGGTAATGGCTTAGAAGATCAATTGAAAGATGAATGTAAAAACATTTAGTAAATTCAGTGTAAATATTAATTGCTATAGCTGTGATATAATCTTCAAAGCCCTGGAAAATGATTTCTTATCTACATCTTAGACCAAATCCTCCCATCTGCTTTTTGGTAGCTAAAATCTGGCAATGATTTTCAAGTACTTTTGGGTTTTTATCTTGTACCACTTTAAGAAATGTATTTTTGTCAAACCAGTCCACATACAAATAAAATTATAATTAAAATGGAAAGAAAATTGTCATGAAACAATATTTAAACCTATTATGCATGTTGATGTTGTCTATTGTGTTCTATTTTATTCTATTCAAATAAAATGCTGTTTATGACCCACTAAATTGCTTTTAAGGTCAACTTTTTATTTGAAATTCATTTTTTGAAAATATTGCTTAGGGGAAAGTATAGCTGATTTAAACTCTTTCGTACTGTATTATAGTAAGACTTTCTGATTAAAAGGATGGGAGGTAGGAGTATGTGTGTGCATGATTGGGGAGTGACATTGATGAAGAAGGAAAAATAATTACAGACTGACTCTATCCATCTGTCTATCCTTTCATCTGTCCGTCTATCTCCATTTATCTAAACCTACCCACTTACCTACCTACTAATTACCTAACTCTATATATAAATAAATGAGTTCAATGCTCATATGTTTTCTTAAGATCCATCTTGGAATGTTTTCCATGAGTTCCCTGAAGTCAATGACCGTATAGACTTCTGATGAGATGAAAAACTCACTTGTTAATACATAAATGCTGGCAATGACAGATGACAGGTGAATGGTGACAATGTATGAGTTTTTTGCTGTTTTGGAAAAATCAGGTTTGTGATATTCTACTATTTGTTATATTAACAATATACCACCTATGTTAAATTTATAGAATATAATAAACTGTTTAGAAGAGGTTTATGTGTTACTGATAGTTTAACTTAGAGAATTTTATAAATATTGTGGGTTTATTTCTTAAACATAAAAATTTAAAGATATGTAAATATAGCTGAACCATGTATAAGGACTTTTAGTAACCATAGAAGAGACACATTATATGAAGGTATCATAATTTGTTTAGCCAGCCTTCTATTGATGGACATTCAGACTGCTTCTGTCTTTTTATACAATAAATATGCCTGCAATGAATAACTTTATGTATCTATTATTTTTTTGCTAAATAGGGTGAAATTGTCTTCCATAGATGTGCAAATATTAGTGTCACGAGTAATATGAGTGCCTGTTCGCCTACATTCCTCAACACTGTGAATTATCAAACTTTTCTATTTTTGGCAATTGAATGGGTTAAAAATGGCATACTAGTTAATTTAATAGGAATTTTTTGCTTTTTGAATGAAACAGAATTTTTCATATGTTTAAGAGTCATTAGCATTTTCTTTTATAGGAACTTTCAGCTTATTCTTTTCCCATTATTCTATTAGTTTTTGGTATTTTTTATTTTTCTATTAAAAAGCTGTTGAAGCTTTATTGAAGCCTATTTTCTAATTTTTTATGTAATAAGTTGGAAATATTTCCTTATTCTCTCATTTACTTTGATTATGGTGATTTTTTTTGCCGTCTACTCATGTAGTTGAATTTAACATTGTTTTAATGGCTTCTGAGTCTTGCATTGTCCTTATGTACCTTTTCCACTCAGGTATTATTTTTCAACATCTCAAGCTGTCTATCAATACCTTTATGGTTTCATTCTCAAAAAATATTTTAAATTGTTTGATCCGTTTGGATCTGTCTTACTATTGTGAGTGAGGTATAGATAGAACCAATTTTTCCCCAACTGCCTGTCAAGTTGTTACAGAACTTTTTACTAAATGGTTCATCTGTTCATTACTTATTTGTATTACTATCTTTATCATAATTCAACTCCAATACATATTTTGGTCTATTTTTAGACTCTCTAATCTGAGACATTGACTTTCTATTTACCTGCCAGTGTGACATTGCTTTATTTATTGGCACAATCGAGTAGGTTTTAATATATGGTAGCTTTATAAACCTAAACACCAATCTATTTTTTGAGTTTCCAAATAATTCTTGCTTATTTCTTTTTATCATACAAAATTTATAATCAACTTGTTTATTTACAACCTGACAAAAAGTTGGATTTGTTTGCTATTTGCACCATGATAAATTAAAGTGTAGCTTAGGGAGAGCAGACATTAGTGTGTTGTTGAACAAAAAGGCAAATTTAATATGCCTTTTCGTTTGTTCTAATCATCTTTGGGTACCTCAGGAACATTTAAAATTTATCTTTGTATAGATCTTGACACTTTTTGGTAGGTTTATTACTAAGTATTTTATCTATTTTATTGCTGTTCTGAATGAATTTTTTTCATTATGTCCTTTATCTGCATTTTGTTTGCCTATATTAAAGCTATTATTTTAGGTAAAAATATTTTGTGCCTAGAGCTTTACAAAATTCTTTCATTATTGGTAGTAGTTTTTAAGATCATTCCCTTGAGTTTCCAAGCATACGATCATATTTATTATTAGCTTCTACCAAATTTTATACTGAAACTCTTTGTTACTTATCTAATTTGTCGGCTATTTGTGAAATTGGTAAATAGTAATTGTGATTATAAATGTCACAGTTATTCTTCTAACTTTTTTCTTTTAAGTATGATGTTGAATTTTAATTTGACATATATATACTTTATAATATCAGTAAAGTATACATATTCATAATTTTAATCAAAAATTTTTAAATGGCTTTTAAATATTGAGAGAAATGCTCATGTAATTTTCCTCCTTATATTATTAATATGATAAATTACAAAGATATATTTCTTAATAGTGACACATACTTATATTCCTAGAATAAAATTTCTTTGGTTATAAGAGAGCTATAATTTTTTTTTAAACTAGTCATTATTAGGTTTGGTATCAAATGTATGCTTCATTAAAATAATGTAGGGTATTTCCTTCTTTTTCTATCCTCTAAATCATTTAAAGTGGCATTGGAATGATTTTTTTAATGTTTTAAGCCCTTTGTTTAATACTGGCATCCTTTCTGAATGGTCAGCAGTGCTTTTGGGCTAGTCTTTGCCTGTGTGGGTAATATTTTGATGATTACCCCAACCACTGTCACCACAATGCTACACTGAGGAATTTTGAGAAGGAGCCTTAAAGTCTCAGTGGGACATTTGGCAGCCCCTCTATTCCTCAAGGTGACACCCAACAAAGTGAGGAGTTTGGAGTAGACCTCCTAGAGTTCCTTTTCTCCTGCTGAAATAATACCTACATAACAGTCAGTATAATTTCCTCTGGTGACTAGAAGGAATTCCTACAGGCTTTAAAGTTTTCCCTATGCAAAGTCTAGCCTAAAATGGATCATCTGGAGTGTCCAGTTTCATTTAGGAACCTTTTGTATATATTTGTATACAATTTTTAACTATACCGAGAATTCTCTCCTATATGTCCTGAGTTAATGCCTATAAAGCAATTAGCATAGTGCCTGACACAGCTAAGTATTTAGTAAGTATTATTATTAGTGTCACTGCATCATTCAATTTCCACAAAACTCCTTATAACATAAAATTGAGAAAATTATGACTCAGAGTTCTTAAAATGACTGGCTGTGTCACACTTTTAGAATGTGGCAGCATTAGTTTGCCAACTCGAGTCTTTTCACCCTGAAACCAGTGCTTTTCTCACTAGGACATGCTTATAAGTTGAGGGCCATATATATGAATGGAGAAATAATGTCTCTATTATCATTAACTTCTAATTGAAACTAAAGCATTTCCTTGCTTTATGAATATGGGCAACAAATCCAACAGTGTAAGCCATTGATCTCACTTTATTATTGATAGAAATAAAAATAATTTTGTCTCATATTAATGATGCTGCATATCTCTTGAGATAACATTTATGCTTACTACTATTTTGAAATTGCATTAGCTATCAGACCTGCTGCTTGAACCTAATACTTAAGGAACTAATAAATATTTATAATTTTATATGAATATAGTCATTTCTTTGTAATCCTATGTATTTATTTTATGCATTTAAAGTATTATTTTGAGAAAGATGTCCATGGTTTTACCAGATGGCTAAAGAGGTTAACAGTACAAAAATGGTGAAGAACTCCTGCAATTCTGTGATCGTACAACCCTCTCTTCCTAGTCTGTATTTTTGACAATATTTCACTAGGGACGTATCTTGTGGGATGAGAGTTCCCAACATCTCATTCAAAGGAAATTCGAGACATCCACACCTGATAGTAGCTGGCACGGAATTCACTGAATGCTTTAGCTGGCAGAATATCCAGATGGATTTTAATTGCCCGGTGAAGGGATAATTTTCCCCAAGAAATCCCATGCGTGCCAATGCAGCCCTATGAGCTAGTCACAAGGCATCATCATTTGCCAACCTTTTTAGCCTGGTTGCGAACATGGTGCTTTTCAAAGGGATCCTGTGACAACATCCAGCAAAATTTAGTAAATGTTTTTCCTCGACTGAGGTAGAAGTGAAATAAATAGCCAGTGCTCTAGGGAAAAGCTACAGACAATGCTCTGCCCACCGCCCAGCATGCTTATCAGTGCACACACAACCCTTCTGCAAAATTGATTGTGCTAAATCTAATCTGACACCTCCCCTGGGGAGATTGGTGAGAGTGTGGAGATGATCAGCGGGTTGATGGATTGGGATATATTCCATGCTCCTTTCAACATGTCCCTTCAACACAGTCAGTGTCTTTACATTCCCTGCATTTGGAGTGATTTTTTTTTCTTGATATCCCGATAATCAAAACCATCCTTTTCAGATTCTTTAGACTTTAGGATATGTGAAGTACTGATACACAGGAAATGTTTACAAAAATGTAATTATGCTGCTATCAAACAGGGAGGGACAAGGCACAGTTGTCTTTTCTATCACCTAACACTTAATTCAGTTGATTAGAATTATCAATTTGTTTTTAAAGATGAATAGAATTAGCATTCTTTAGGTTCAGTTAGACATTTAAATCTACAAAGGTATTTATATCCCATATCCAATCTTCATGACTACCCATTCTCATTTTTGCATGTGAGGAAATGAATCTCACAGGTTAAATAACTTCACCAAGGTTGCACAGCTGTCAGGAAGCAGATCTGTGCCTTCAACTCAGTTTACAACACCTCTAAACCCTCAGCTTTCCATTATATACTTTTACACATTAAGCATGCACTACATTTTTCTGAAAAGGGAAAAATACTTTTTGATGAAATCTTGAAATGCTTCTTGAACTAGATCTTAAAGAGATGAATCAGAGTTGCATCAGTAAAGCAAAGCAAATAGGTTTTTAAAAAAGAGAACAATACTCCTAGAAGTATTTCTCAGCAATAACAATGCAAAGTTTCCCATTTTAACCTTAAAGCAAGTGTTCTACTTTACTTGTAAGTTTCTGTTCGTATCTCAATCAAATTAAATTGGTTTTTCCACACAGCAATTTGGAGAAATATCAGGCCCATTGGGATCAAGTGAAAAACAGATGTGAAATAATATGCATTTTTCATGTGCCCCCAAGGGTTGTGACATTTCCAATTTAGTGACACTCTGGGGTAAGGAAAACACATCTATAAGCATGAAACCGAAGCTCTTAGTCCCACAGTTTTGTTGCTAGAATGAGCTTGTTTAGGTAGGTGGAGAACTTCACGGAATATCTTGTTTAGAAATTTGCAAAGCTTGAGTCTTTTTATATAATTGATCATGTACGACAGCCAGATATTTCCCTGCTTGGGGAACAGCTGGCTCTTAAAAATGCTGCAACATTAACTGACTTACTTACCCATACCTACCAGTATAAATAATGTTATGCTGTCAAAGAGTTTGGTGTAACAAATCTTATCTCAGCTTTTACTCAAACATAGGTATTAATAAAATGAAATGATGCTAAGATATCCAGATTATCTTTCCCACATGTCTAGTATAAGATGTGTTTAGTCATTCATTAAACAGAAAATTACTGAATGGCCCTCGGCTATATGGCATATGGATACCTGGACGTTTTGAAGGGCAGAAGAAAGTTTTGATAAAGTTTGTAACACAAACTATTAATCTTTCAGTTTTGTTTGTTGCGTTATGTGTAATTTGGTTTGCTTGTTTTAACCAAATGTTAAATACCAGATATTTGTACCCCATACAGACCTTTTAGAACCCCTTATCCCTTGGAGGGACTCACTACAGTTTTGGTATTTGCTAACCACTGGGGATTCAGCTGTAAGAAATGAATAGCAAGATTTTTGAAACAATTATGTACCTATCCTTTCACTAGTTACCCTGATGATAATGGAAGTAGTAATTCCACTCCATCTGGATATCTGAACCTACCTGGAGAGAAACTAAGCACCCCATGCCTCTTATACATTAACATAGCTCTAGCATTTGCCTGCTAGCTGTTTTGGTGAGCTGTCTGAAAGATCTTGATTGCTCCACAACTAGTTGTAAGAAGTGGTGACTTTTTAAAATATTGCAAAACAATTAAATACCTATAACTCAATAATTGCTATTTATCATTTATCTGTGCCAGGTAATATGAAAGAACTGTAGGGGTGAGGGGAAACTTGCCCCATCCCCCTAAAAAAGTTTGCTGAAAGATCAACTCACAATTAAGGCAGATGAATAAGAGAAAGGTTTGTTTACCATTCCATTTGCATGGGGAGAATCACAGAGTGATTACTCAATATCCTGCTGGGATCCAAATATTTTTACACATGCCTTTTAGAGGGGAGAAGGGTAAATGAGGAGTATAGGTAATTCTGTTTAAGGGCAATAAATCGTTGCTGGGGAGGATGAAAAGATCCTTGGGAGAATCAATGGATGGGGGGGGGGGATAAATTGACTTGTAAATTACCCTGAGAGATAGGTATTATGTTTTAAATGATTTGGGCCAGGTGTGGTTTCATTCTGCAATATATTGAGATAACAGGAAGAGGAAGGGAAGCCCATTACTCTCTTTGATCTTTTGATCTGGTCAGTCCAGTTTATGCAGACAGAGGGAAGGCCCCCTCGGATACCTCTTTATCTGGAAAGGCCTTTACTTCAAAATATTCTTTATACCCAGGAGGCATATTTTCTGGTGAAATTTCCTGAGTTCCTTCAGGTCAGTATTTTAATTTTCACAACAATATTATAAAAGAAGTATCGATCTTATTTTCATTTTCTGAACAAAGAAACTGTGTGTTGAAGTCATGTGCCTTATTCAAAGCTATTAACTTTAGTCTAATGCCAAAGCTTTGGTGGCTTTTATACTAATATTAACAGGTCCCTTTTCAAGAAATGCCTCCCAAATTTAGAAAACATTCCACTTTGGATCTTCTCCCCTTACTTTGTATGCCTCTTCAGAGCAGCCGCAGGGTCCTCACAATCTCTGCATTTCTATCCCATGGCAAGCGCTGACCTGGCCCCGCAGCTCTAACCATCCCTGACTGCCTGTCTCACTTAGGATAGAGTCACAGGTGGCTCTGAAGTCCCAACTTTTACATCTGGCTAATGTCCTGACTTGTTTTCAAGAGAAAGCTTGAAATCCAAATATTTAGAACAATGTAAAGAAGACTTCATTGCTCTGTCTAGCACAGAGATCAGCAAATGTCTTCTGCAAAGGGGCCAGATGATAGTATTTTAGGATTTGGCTGACAGTTATTTCATTGTTGTGGTTGTTTTTATAACCCGTTTAAAAATGTAGAAATCCATTGTTAGTTCACGAGCCACACAAAAATGAGCCACAGCTTGACAACCCGTGGTCTAGAATATAATATTCCTAAATGCATTTAAACCTACTTATTCAAGAATTTTAATTTATCTACTTTAGCCTAAATAAATCCAAAGCTTTTATAGCAAAGCCATGTCTATAGAAACAGTTCGAAGAGGCCTAACCACAACAATAACAAAATTTCACTCTGTATTTGCTTATAAAGGGGAGTTAAGCCATAAGCCCTGTTGTCCCTTCCTATTTCACCTTGCCATAAGCCCTGTTGTCCCTTCCTATTTCACCTTGCAGTCAACAGCCTCATTGGACATCTTCCCATCCCCACCCTCCACCACCAAAAGTCTGTTTTCTCCCAGCCAAAAAAGATCTCAGCCTCTGCTCTTCTCCTTTCTCTGGATTCTTGTAGATCAGTGTACAGTCATGTGCTGCATAACTACATTTCCATCAAAGACAAACCATATAATACGTGAATGTGGTTCCACAAGAATATAGTGGAGCTAAAAAATTCCTATCTTCCAGTGACATCATAGCTATTATAATCTCACAGTGCAATTATTTTATTTTTGTAAATAAATTGTGTAGCCTAAGTGTACAGTGTTTATAAAGTCTACAGTAGTGCACAGTAATGTCCAGGGCCTTCATATTCATTCACCACTCACTCACTGACTTAACCAGAGCAACTTCCAGTCCTGCAAGCTCCATTTGAAGTAAGTACTCTATACAGGTGCATTATTTTTTAAAGCTTATGCCATATTTTCACTGTATTTTTTAATGTTTAGAAATGTTTAGATATACAAATGAGCAAATACCGTTGTGTTGTAATTGCCTACAGTATTTGGCACAGTAACATGCTAGGAGCAGTAGGCTCTGACCTAGGTTTCTGTAAGTATATCACATCGTTACTGTGTATGTTCACAAAAGGATGAAATGGCCTGAGGACATATTTCTCAGCCCATAGTTTGTCTTTAAATGACGTATGACTGTAATCATATTCCCTAAATCTCTCTCTCCTCCTCTGTTTCTCAGAGTCCTACGTTCAAACCCAAAGTCCCTAGGAACCTGTCAGAAAGAGAAAAGCTATTCTCAGAGTCATGGGAAGGGTTAAATTAGTGATAGCCATGTACCTGGCCAGGCTGGAGGGAGAATGGGGCATGTGACAGGGAATGTGTGGCGAATACACTAACATCACTGAATTTTATTGTTGCAAAAACAAGTGTAAAATAGTATAGGTTAATATGGAGATTTTTGAAAGGTGGGAGAGACAAAAACCTTGATGAAATATTGCCTAGATAAAGCTCTTAGAGGAGATGGAACTGTGGAAAAGAGAACTGGGAGTTTGGCAGATGGTCCTGTCTGGTCCACCAAACAGCCAGCTCGACTGGGTAGGTTGTTTCCTCCCCTGGACTTCAGCACCCCACCTGTAAAACAGTGATGTTGAACTTCAGTCTTGTTATTCTATCAGAAATAGAAGAAATATCATTTTTCCTTGTCATTTAGTATATTGGAATTCCACTTTTTTTCTTTAAAGATTGGTCTTTATCAATAAAAGGAAACAGAAAGTTGTTGAAAGTCTATACAAACACAATTTTTTTTTCCTCAGTTGCTAAAAAAAACATTTACAGTTACTAATGGAACAACTTTTGATGGAAGGTGAGGGATTTGCTATTATCAAAGCTATTCAAGGCAAGTCTAGACATGGCAATAATAGAATCTATAGAATTATGTGAACACACCTCTGGAGATCTTCTTGTAGGGTGGGTGGGTGAGATGCCCTGAGGCATGTCTGCCTGTCTGCCTTTCATATCTCTGAGCACATTGCAGTCCTTAAAATGAGTGATTATCTCTCCTTTAGTAGTTTGGCATGGAGATGGCATTGATTGTTCAGCTTCTGGAAATACTGGTCTAATCCAATAAAAAAATAATTAAATTAGTTTTAAAAATGAGATTTAATCCTCTTCATGATTCATACCATATCCATCTATTTACAAGACGGTATACCTAGTCCATTTAATAAATATATCTTTGTGCTTTCTCTGCCTCAGAGTAACAAAGATGAGTAAAACAGTCAGTAGCCTATACATGTCAGGAAGAGCAGACATCTGTCTAGTTATGCTACCTCCCAGTTACAATTCCTAGTACATAGCAGAATTCAGAAACATCTTTTGATTTTTTTTCTTGCCTTGAAGAGTTATAAGATATAAAAATGAGACTAATAATTACTAATAACTCTAATACCACAAGTAACGATGAGATAGGAGCAAAGGGAAAATTGCATTCAGGATATAGACAGTTCAGAGGAAGGGAGAATAATTTGATCTCGACAGAGAATAATAATGAAAACTTCAAAGATGAGGTAAGGATCAGAACAGGACTTTGAACAATAAATAGTTTTCCTGACTGACAAGCAGAGATTGTTCGACATACATGAAGGAAACTAAGGCCAGCAAACAGGTTGTCTGTCCGATGGGATTTGGTGTAGGAGGAACAGAGGAGGAGCAGGGGAAGGTCTGGAGACTTAGGCAGGTACCCAATCTCAGGGGAATAGCCAGGATAAGGAAGTGTTAGGGAGGAAACAAAGCTTATTCTTATGCACATGGGGCTAAAAGAAGAAGTAGCTAGCTGTTAAATGGTTAAAGTTAGAAGCTTAAATACCTAACTGAGTAAGAGATTGGGGGTAACAAATAGGTGTCTTCACAAAAGACAGGGTTTTAGGAGAACACATGGCACTTATGAAAGTTTGTGATAATGTTTGTCTACGCAGGTACAAGTGGCCTTGCCACCTCTTCTGGGCCAATAAAACTCCCGTGAGAGGGAATTGATGATAGGTTTTTTCTTGGTCTTCCTCATGGAAGCAGACCCACACCCCAGAGGGAATCTATGGTCACTTGATTCATTTCTCAGAAGTTGCTGCATTTAGTCAGCCAAAGGAAGCTCTGAGAAGGCTTCTTTATGCATCTATTGGATCTCAAATGTCTTCAGCTTAAAATGATCTTCATAACAACTCTAAGGTTCCAAGTGGGTCCCCACAGAGGAAAGGGGTGTGATCAAATTTTTCTGATAAAAAGATCCCACTGGCTATAAGGTAAGGAATAGACTGGAGCTAGAGCAGTAAAATTCAGGTCAGTGAATTAGGAAGATCCTGAAACAGCCCAGATGAAATATGATGAGGGTCTAAGGAAAGTGGGAATGGAAACAAGAGAGAGAAATGAGATCATTTGAATCAATACAATTTCTGTGCTTCTAGAATTATTTTATAGGTTATATAATAGATATGAGAAGTAAAAAAGAGAGAGAGAAAGAGAAGTGCATAGGCTCTTTATGGCTTGTTAAATTGTTCTCACACTCTCTATTTTCTTGTGTAGAAATTCAGTGACCTCCACTGCTGGGGAGATTTGGGGATGGTAGAGCGTGCTTTGAGGTTTGGGCTCAGGTAGACATAGGGATCAGAACTGCATTTTCAAAAGAGAAAACAAAAACAGCATTAAAACTGGGTGGGGTGTTAGAGGTAGCCTCATCAAGTCTCTGTCAGTTTAGACCAGGTTAAGGTAAACCCATAAATATTTAATGTAAGGTAAAATGCCTGTCATCCTATGTTAACTCATTAGTTATTCAATCATGATACATTTAAAGAACGACTAGCCTAAAAATACGAAGTCCCAGTGGACTCCACAGGGGAATTTCCTTCCATTTCCTTAGAGTACAGTGCCTGTACGCTAAGAGTCAAGGACTGCCAGTGCAGTAAGGGCTGTCTTCTGGCAAATGCATACAGGATTGGTAGAACAAAGAGAAAGCAGTAAGGTAACTTTAAGCTCATGGTAAAGGATATGTTCAAGTGGAAATAAGGGAAGGATACAAACGAAGGGCAGCAGAACCAGACTTGAACCTGTCCGCTGAATGCAGAGTGGGTTAATGACATTTCTTCTGTGGAGTGGTAAATAAGAAAAAATCAAATTAGGAAAAATTATTGTTCCAATTACAGCTCTATTCATCCAACTCATTGATATGCACTTACACATAGTAGAATCAAAAAGATAATCACTGAAATTATGAAAAGTTTCACACCAAGAAAGTAGTACATTTTAAATCTTTCAGGAGAGATAAGAAAAACTTTGTGGCTGATATTCATATTTTCTATAAACTGTCAACATCTATTAGAGGACCTTGTACTTTCTGTCCCAGTTATAACAGTTGTATCATCCAGTTCATGGAAATTTATTTATAGTAGAAATATATTACATCAACTTTAATACCAATTCTTTGTAGACAGGGCTAATTGGCATCTGTGAGTCTCAGAGGTTTTTATTCCATGAATCTGTTGTCAGAAGAAGTGTTAGGATTTCAAAATGAAACATACCTGGATTTCAAATAAACAATTAGGAATTGTGAGTCTTTGGGCTACTTAACCTATATTCTTTGGACTGAAAAGTCTCATTAAAGAAAATTAGTAGTGATGCCTACTTTGGAGTTTTGTGAGGATAAAAACCAAATAAAACCTGGGCAAGTTGCCCATTAGGCATTGAATAAATATTGCCCTGATGGTGGTCATGATGATTTTAATAGAAAAATTAAACGCAGTGAACAACCACAACAAAAATCTAATTATAACAGTGACAACACATCACAAAGAAAAATATTATACTCCAAACAAATGTGAAAATATGGTTTCAAGATTATTAATATTATTCACAATTGCAGGATAGTAGCTGTTCACAAATATAACCCAAGAGTTTAATCAGCATCAAGATAATCTATCTTTTTTAAAGACAAGTTGGTAACTGGCAGGGAAAAGAGTTTTGGAAAATACAGTGACTAAAACCACATGCATTTTTTATTAATAAAAAGACTTCTCAAATTAAGGTAAAAGAAAGTTCTGATTCCTATAGGTCTCTCCCAGTTAATATATAAATATTTGGCACCCTACCCACTCCTTTAACATTTAGTGTAAAATTTAGTCTTTTCAATTCAAGAACATTGCTTTCTCAGATGTAATTGCCTCCCTTGTGTCTCCTGGTGAACACTAATGTGGTGGCCTACTTCAGGAGCACAGAAGAATACTTTCTCACCTCGGGGGTGTTGAGAGGGTGAGCTTGTCAAATGAGTACCTTTGGAAAATAAATTAAAAAAAAAAACTCTTCTGTAGCTAGAAATATTCAAAACCCACTAAATTGAGATGCTTAGGATATTTTTAATTTATTCACTTATTTTCTTACTGTTTTAACATGAATGTTCTGCATATCTAATATGTGCCAGATGTTATACTTAATGATACAAAGAATAAAAATTATCTTCTCCTCTGATTTAATCATCAACATGAAAGCCCAGAACTGTTAATAGTACTGCTACTTGCTGTTACTACTACAAGTTGTAGTACAGTCGGCTCTCCATGTCTGTGGGTTCTACAGAAACAACTGTGGCTCGAAAATATTCAGGGAAAAAAATTGCATCTCTACAGAACATCTATAGACTTTTTTCTTGATATTATTCCCTAAACAATGCAGTATAACAATTATTTAATAGCATTTACATTGTATTAGATGTTATGAGTACTCTAGAGATGACTTAAAGTGTATGGGAGGATGTGAATATGTTAAATGCAAATATTATGCCATTTTATATCAGGGACTGTAGCATCAATTGATTTTGCTATCCACAGGAGGTCCTGGAACCAGGCCCCCAGAGAAACCTAGGGATAGCTGTACTATGACAACTACCGCTGTACTGTAGTATTACTGCTATTAGTATTACAGTAACTTTCTATCATTACAACATTTTGTTTTCACAGCAGTCCTATATATTGGTGAAGTGCGTTATTGTTGTTTTTGTCTATTAACATTTATTTATCCTACTTATAACAGCACCCTGATTTCCCTTGGAAAACCAACTCTCTCTGCTCAGACCATTTGGTTTGGAACTTACTAACTTTATCCTTTGACTCAGGGATATGTATCTGATACAAGCATGGGAAATCATATCCAATGAATAGCAAGTCCTGGGGTACCATAAATAGAAAATAGGTATAGTTTTTGGCAGCCATTGTTTGGAAATTTTATCTGGTAATAGAACCAAGCAAAAGGAAAATAGTTGTACAAGGAGAGAAAGAAAGAGATAGAGATGCAAAAAGAAAGAATGTATCAGTCACTTACGTCCATGAAATGCCTTTAATTTTTCATTGGCCTTCTCAATTACATGCCAAGACCTTTTTCTCTTTGTCCTATCAGTTTGTTTTTAGTCTCTATTATTTGAAACAAAAATAATTCTGATAACTACAGACAGAAATTTTCATCATTATATTAAAATAGAGAAAATAAACTTGAAACAAAAAGCCATCTGTAGGTCACAGATATACTAAATATAAAAGCCAGAATTCTAACCCAGTGCTTCCCAATTCCAAATTTTGTGCATTCATTCATTAGTGATTCATTTATTCATAAATTTATTTATGCTTTTATTCAACATTGGGAAGATAGAAATGAGATTCCAAATATTGTCACACTTGAGTGCTACACTTCACTGAAAGATCAAGCAAGAAAATATTTGTTAATCAGCAAGGAAATTAGAAAAACATTTTAATTATATCTTTACCTGGGCTCTAGATGAAAAATAATAGTAAAAAATTCCCATGAAAAATTGTGATCTTATTTAGATTTAGTGTTCAAATTTATACTACTTCTGTTGTCTTCAAATTATAAGCAAATACAAGTTAAAATCAAATACAGGTTGTTCAGATTGGAAACCTATAAAGGCAAATGGCAAATCAAAAGTAAAATTTATCAAGAGGGAAATAATTTTATCTTGTTATTTCTAAAGTCTTCTTATAATGGAACACAGATGTGAATATAAGCTCACAAGAAAAATTAAAAAAAAAAACAGATGAGAAAATAAGAAACCATGAGCAAGGGTTAACATAAATAACATAGAGAAGAAAAGATCACCAAACTGATGGTTGGGTAACATGGCAGAATAGAAAATGCTAAAATGAATTGGGAATTGGGAAATAAAAAAGACTAAAGAGAATTACACAGAATACAGCACAGAGGACAAATATATAGAAACTAAGCAAGTATAGTTAAGAGACATGGCGGACAGAAGGAAAGTATCTAACATGTACATCTTTGGAGTTCCACAAGTGAAGACTAAAAAGGAGGGAGAGAGAATAAGATTTGAATAACTTTATTATTAACACTTTAATAATAAAGTAATAATAGTGGATAATTTTCAAAATTGATTAAATGCATAAATTCTGACTTTAGGAAGCCTGGTAAATCACAATTAAAATAAAAAGAAATTTGCAATAGGGCATATCATAGAGAAACTGCCATATACCAGAGACAAATAAAATATTTTAAATGCAATCAAGAGAAAAATTAGATTATTCAGGATAAAATGATAGACTTCAATTTGACTTCTAATTAACAACAGTGGGCAAACAAATGAGATCTTCAAAGTAGTCCAAGGAAAAAATGACTACCAGCTCAACTATATTCAAGAATAAGAATCATATTAAAAACATCATTTGCCACTTACAGCATTTCAATATATTCATTTCTAAAGGATGTACTTTTGAATGGACTTTATTAAAAGTATTCTGGGTGAATATTCCCAGAAAAAGATATGAGATGCAAGTAGGAGTGGTGAGCCAAAAAGGAAAAAAAAAAAAAAAAAAGTAGAGAACAAATAAGTTAATAGAAATTACTATGTAAAATAATATCTTACTGAATAGTTAAACAAGAAGAACCATGATATAGAAAATCAAGAATGGGGGAAGGAGTAGGTAGCAATAAGTAGATTGAAGTAGTGTAACATCCTTCAGTGTTCCCAGTGTTATGTTACAGCTACCAATTTTAAGCTACAAAAGTGCATTTTAAAAATACAAAGTTATCTCAAAAAGAATAGGAATAGAATGTATAAATTTCCACCCAGGAGAGAGAAAAATGAAATTTTATAAACAGGATCTATTCAAAGCAGCAGCTAAGGAAGGAAAAAGAAACTGAGGAAGCAGAACCAATAAAAAGAGAAATATAAAAGAGAAATATAAGGTAGGAGGTACAAATACACACACCCCAGTAAGTAGAAGTGAGAATATAAAGGGTCTTGTGTTTAGCTAAGGAGTTACAATTGTTTTCCAGGGAAAATCAGAAGCCAGTGAATCCTGAAACTCTCTCTCTTTCTCTTTCTCACTCTCCAACCATGTTATTTATATCTCAGTGCTATCAGATACTTAAAATTAGTCTTTGAATGCTGATCAAAAGTAGACTGTTTCTTGAAAGTAAAAGCAATCTTTTTATACTCAATTTTGTAATTGCCACATGTCCAGTAGATATTAATAAATGGATGATCTCAGCTGTTTTCTAGAATCTTAGATATTTTATCCTTCTGAGTTAATAAGAATTTCTAAAGGTCCCTACTATAGTCTGAATGTATCCCCTAAAACTCATACCTTGGAAACATGATCTTCAGTGTGGTAGTGATGGGAGGGGCCTAATGGGAGATGTTTAGGTCATGAGGGCTCCACCCTCCTTAATGAATTAATGCCTTTACAAAAGGGGCTTGCAGGAATGGTTCTACCTTTTCTGCTCCTTTGCCATGAGATGACATAGCATTTGTCCCCCTTTGCCCTTACACCTTCTACCAAGTGAGATATAGCAAGAAGTCCCTCGCCAAGTGTCTTGCCTTGATCTTAGACTTCCCAGCCTCTAGAACTGTGAGAAATAAATTTCTGTTCTTTAACAAATTATCAAATCACAGATATTTTGTTATATGGACAAAGATAGACTGATAGCAAGATTTGTAACCATAACAATTATAGAAGTCAAGTATTAATGACAGTAATATAATAGAAATAAATCAACCTTGTTCAAGCATTTACTATATCCAAGACATTGTGTTAAAAATACAGTTTTTTTTGAATCCTCACATACGCTGTCTGTATAATATATACATATTAATCCTATTTTATAGGTGAAGAACTACAGGTCTTGAGAGACTAATGCTTCCTATAGGTTATACCTAAGGAGTGGCTGAGCAGAAATTCAAACACAGACATTTTGACTTCAGAGTCTATCTATTATGCTGTACTATTTCTCAGGCCTTCACAAGCATTTCCTTCAAGTTCATTGAAAGTCCATTTGGCTGTTTTTATGTTGATGAAGTGAAGAAGATTCATACAATCAAAGAGAAATGACATTTTATTTGCATAGTTGATGAGAACAACAACAAAAAAACCTAAGATCTCTTTGTTTAAAATGCACATATTCTGTTTTTTTTTTTTTTTTTTTTTACTTTAGATAAATTTGTGATTATCATTAAAAGATTGCTCCCGTTTTTCTCAGCTTTCAAGATTTCCTCGTCACTGGGACATATAAGCAACCTTAACACATTAATCGCCATGTGAGTTGTATTAACTCCTGCTAGTTTTGAGCCCAGGGCCTCATGAAGCATATGAAACTCACGTGTTTCTTTAGCTTGGTATCTGTGTGGTGTGCAGGCGACTTAACACTGCCATGCTGTAGCTCACATGTTACGTGACGGGTGGCCCCCTGGGCAAAACCCTGCAGTTGTTTGTGAAAATCTTGTTAAGGTTCTTATCGTTACAATTAATATTGACAATTTAACACATTGACTGCCACACTAGAAAAAAATTTTTTTCCATTGGGGCCACGGTGTTTTATTATGAAAATAGAATAAAAACTTTGAAAACAAAACCACTCTTTCCAATTTAAAGAAAGATCTGTTATTTTGGGGAGTACTGTTTTGGATGGGCCTTAGCAAGAAACCGAGACTTCTGGACTGTTGGCCAAAAAACATTTTGTATGACAGTTCAGTGAAAAAGCTTACATCAGGTAACCACTTAGAAATGTTTCTGAGATTGAATTGCTCTAACAGTGAAGAATGTCCTACTGGTGAGCGTCTCTTCAAGATCCAGCCACTTGTTGATCATCTTCTTGAAAGGTTTCAGGTTGCTGTAGTTTCAGATAAGGAAATATGTATTGATGAAACAATGGTGCCATTTCCTGGTGTTATATATGCTTCGGGGGGCCCTGGGCTCATAACTAGCATGAGTTAAATACAACTCACGTGATAGTTAATGTGTTAATTGCATATAACTCACACACAGAAAATAGTAAAAAATAACAAAGTTTTCATTAAATTAGGATCATTCTCTCTTCAAAGTTTTCATTCTGTTTTCATAATAAAACACATGTCCCCAAAGAAAAGAATTTTTTTTTCTAGTGTAGCAGTCAATGTGTGAAAAAGAACCTCACTATAAAAAATCAAGAGTGATATTTATGCATTTAACCAACAATTATGTATTAGCACCCTCTTCTGTGCATGGAAGTGTGCAGGCTATGGAGAATGTGATGATAAAGTGCCTGTCCTGAAGAGTTGTATTGAGTAGTAAGTAAGTAAGAAGAAAGCAAGCACATATCCTGCCTGGCATATAGTCAGCATTTAGTAAAATTTGTTGAATTAATGAATGAGGAGAGAGCATTGGGGGATGTATTTGTTTCTTAAGGCTGGGAGATCAAAGTACTACAAACTGGGTGCCTTAAAACAGCAGAAATTAATTTTTTCACTGTTCTGGAGGCTAGAATCTTGAAATCAAGGAGTTAGCATGACCATGTTCTCTCTCTGAAGGGTCTGGAGGAGGATCTTTTCTTGCCTCTTCCTAGCTTCTGATGATTTCTGGCTGTCCTTGGCTTTTGTTGGCTTGTAAATGCATCATTCCAATCCCTGCGTCTCTCATCACCTAGCGATCTCCCTGCTTGTCTGTCTGTTTTCAAATTTACCTCTTCTTATAAGGATGCTAGTTATGCACTCACTCTAATCAAGTATGACTTTATTTTAGCATGACTACATCTGCAAAAACTCTATCTTCAAATAAGGTCACATTCACAGGGACCAAGTATTAGGACTTAGACATATTTTGGGGGGTGGATACAGTTTGACACATAACAGAGGATTATGATAAAGTCTGAATAGAGGACAAGGGCTCCCAATATATGTATGTTGGGGGGCGGTGGAGAGTCGGGATGACTTCCTAGAGAAGGTGAAGCTTACCTGAGATTTGAAAAATGAGTAAGGCTTTCCCAGGACATGGGTAGGGGGTGGGGCAGGCATTATTGGCAGAGGGAAGTACTAGAGAAGCTACAAGTATCTAATCACGTAATTGTGGACCCTTAGTCTCAGCCTAAGAAATCAGTATTGTGTGAAAGAAGGAAGCCATATTTTTTTTGTTCATTATTTTTCCAGCTGATCTTCTTATCCCTAATTATATATTTAGATTTTTCACATCTAGCAATCTGTATGTGGAATTTATGATGATGCTTCAGCATGAAATTTTATAAACCTCACATGCTAATGAGAAGCCTTTGGTACTTTGTTTCAAGTTCTGAGGATCAGAAATGGCAATATTTGCACTATGCTAATAACAAAATAGCTTTCCATGTTGCAGATATTGATATTATTGCAACTTTTATTGTTATTTATTAATAATTATGCCAAACTAAAATAGATTATCTTTGGAGTGGTTTTAAGAAAACACCAAAAATGAATCACAAGTACAAAAAATACAATATAAAGTACAAAACATTAACATTTAACAAAAGAAGCTAACTTCCTAAATTAGGTGGTAATTACTATTATTTTGAACAAGATCAAGCCTTTACATATGGATTTCAAACGTCTTTGACTTGAATAGTTAAGCCTTTACTTAATAAGAAGGATTATTAATGTTATAAATTTTAGACTCAAATTATACAGGTCATCTGTTCAATAATATGGATTTGGAATTGGTCAAATCAATTAGGAATAAAGCCTTATTATGGAAGAGCAATGCTCCATTAAAGCATTTCTAAAGAAATATAACATGGGGCATTATCTATGATGTATTATTGAAATTCAAAACACTGTTCACAGTGTATCTTAATTTTGAAGTAATATGTGTATGAAATTTAATATCTTAAATAATGGAATATCATAAGCAATTTTTATTGTGCTGTGCTTTCTATATTTTTTCAAATTCACTACAAGAACTTACACATAAATAAGTTAAAAGAAAAGACTCCAAAAATCATTTGAACAAATGAAGAAAATGGAAACTTAAGTAACAATTTTCAGTGAAGTCTAGGCAGTGGTATGCTGGTAAATAATTGGTAGAGAAAAAAATGGATATGCTTTTCATAAATTTTACTGTTATAAAGCATGTGCAGCACACAATTTTGCAAATAGTAGTTTAATATACAATATTTTTACTGCGAATTCCATGTAGCCATTGATTTTCAAAGAATGCTTTCTTTGATATTGGCCAAATTCTCATATCCATAGCCAATCTTATTGACAAGCGAGTATAGTTCTGGTATCAATTTTAGTTGAACTTTTATGTTAATGAGTAATGCAAACATGAAATAATGAAAGACTTACGGAGAAATTTCTTTATTTTTTCAGTAACAGTCAGAAAACTTCTTTGCTAATTTATTAATAAATTTCGAAGATTGGAAGAGTATTTCCTCCACTTATTTGTACTATTCATGATGTAAAGGCTGCAGATGTTACAGTTTGAGATTTACTCTGCTTTGTTACATTTTCTTCAGCACTTTCTTAAATCTACACAATCAGCAACATTATAAATCACACTCTGATTTGTCGACTTCGCTGATGTCTTTGACGAAAATACTACAGCCACACCAAGTCTCAAGCTACCAACAAGACATCACTAAATTCAGAATTTTAAAAAAATGCACAATGGGGTACCATTTTACAATATTTCCATTACACAGATATAATAGACATAAATAACCTTCAATACATTACAGTAAAATTGTTGTAAAACATGAATTTTGAGTATTTATCCCCTGTATTTAATTTTAAATTCATGTAACTCAATTTTAAATAATAGTTCACAATTTTTAAGAAAATTTAACAGAATTGGTACTGGCTGGCTTTAGCATATCGTCGGGTCTAGGAGAAAACAAACATAGATTTAGGAGTCAGAATTTAGTCATATTTTACAACTAGTCTTTAGTTTCTTTGGCTATAAGAATGTTCTAAAAATCAAAGATATTCAAATAATTGCTATATGTACATATGGTAGAAAATATTCACCATATATTAATCTTTCTCCAATCGTGAACTCTCCTCATAAGAAATTCAAATACATGTAAACATATATTGTGTATATATACACATATTTATAGATATGTTGACACATTTATACATACACATACCTGCATGCATATATATTTTAAAATTTTATAAAGTTGTTTTTGAATATAGCTGAATATCCCCAATTATGGCTAATTAGAATAACAGGGGCATTAAAGATTGGGGCTAGTAATAGAAAGTAAAGACAAAAGGAAGAACAGACCAGGATCTGGTTTCTTACACTGTCTCCGTGTCTCTGTTTCCCTTGCTGTAAACTGTGATAATAATAGGACTTACCTCTGGCTTGTGGTAAGGAGCAAACGAGCTAATGTAGGTAAAGTACTAAATAGAGTGCATGGCACCTAGTAAGAGTGTTACTGGTAAATTAGTGTTCGTTGTAATGATTATAATTTTGATTATTTTCTTAGAAAAAAAGATTCCAAAGTGAAATTGCTACATATTGCATTTTTCATACATTTTGACAACATTCTCTCCAGAAAGCTTAGATCAATTTGAACTTCTATTAGCTGACTATGAGAATGGTTAGTAGGTGACACTCCCTCTCACATTCTTTATTTTCTTTTACTTTTTTCAATTTTATTAATGAAAATCGTATTTAATTATTTTAACTTATATGTTTTGATTGTTTTTCAAGTTGATACGCTGTTTAATGTTTATTGGCACTTTAAAAAAATTCTTCGTTTATAAGTTACTATTCCATATCTTTGCTCATATGTTTACAGAAATAGAAAAATTTCTATATTAGAAACTTCTCATCTGTTATTCACATAAAAAATTTGATTGCTATGTTTGATATATTTTTTCTTTGAGTTTTTATTTTATTTATAGAAATTTTGAATGTGAAGAAATCCACATTAAACAGTGAAATCAATCAATTTTTTTGTCAATTCTTCCTTTGGTATAATGTTCATAATGATTTCCTTACCTCTCAACTTATAGAAAAGCAATTCTATATATTTGAAATCATTTGGTGTTTTTATATGCATATTTTATCTAAAATGTATTATGATATATGGTGTGAAATTTTACTCATGCATTTTTTTCATATTTTCATTAATGCATATACTGATTATTCTTTTCTGATGGGTTCATAATATCAGCCTTATTATGTGTTACAAATTGAAACATATATTTTTTCTATAACTTTCTGTTGAGGTCTATCATTGTGCAAGTGCCATACTAGTTCTTCCCTACCTTGTTCCTGTTTTTGAGGCTACTGTTTCTGTAGCTTTTATAACATAAGTACAGAGCAATACGTGCAAACTGGAAACACTAAAGCGCAATGCAGTTCATTAGTAGCTAACACTGATTCACTATAATTTTTAAAAGCAGTTTGCAAGCAGATTTGTTTTTTAAGGTATGTTTGCCTTTGTTTTTGGTACTGCTGTAATGTTGGTTTTATTTCCTCTTTTACCCTGAAAAGAAATATTCATCTAAGTTAGCAAATGATGACTGAGTTTTAGAAAAATAGACAGGGGCATTATATTGACTCATAGCATCTGTGCTGGTATGCCTCTAACTTATGTTATTCATAGTTAATGTTTTAATTGCATGGTAGAATATTTTTCTGTGTTAAGTAGATATGATCTCTCAATAGAATTTCTTTCTTCCCTCAGTAGATATTTTAAGCTGAAAAGATACTTTTACATTTGACTAACGAGAGATAATTAAAACTTTCTTTGGAAAAGCAATATGGTAAGAAGAATCTTGTTTTATAGACTCCTAAATTATCATTTCTTATCTCAGTGAATTAGTCTTAGAAGCTTTTAATCTAATTAATCCTTAACCAAGTGTAATATCACAGGGCGATATTTTGCGTAGCTGCCAGTGTGGGTGGATTTAATTATAGATTTGCAAACAGATTTAGATAAAACCATCCCCAGCTGACCTATGCCTATTCTGGGTTTAAGGTAAGGAACATTTTAGTTAATTTAAATGTCTTATATTAGTCTGCGTTTGTGTGCATAGTGTATCTGTGTTCATGTACGTGTTTGTGCACATTCATTTATTCTTCCAAGTGGCCTAGGAGTCCTGATAGATTTTTCAGCATAAAGTAAATAAATCTATGTGAGATAATAGAAAGAGATTATGTCTGGAAATTAAGAGATGTGGTCTCCACTTTTAGCTACTTTCTCTCTCTGAAAATTATTCTCTTGAAATATAAGAAGATTGGATATCTAGGAGACTTTGGATGCTTTAATTTATTATGATTCTAATTTAAAAATGGTGTAATTTGTTTCAGAAAGAAAAATAATTGTTACTTTTTTAAGGCTGAATAGAACCCTTCCACAATCTTCCCCCACAGGACTTGAGTGTTTGTGTCTTTCATATCTAGATCTGAGTTTTAGAATTCCTGAGCTAACTTTATCTTAGACATTTTGCTTTCCAGATGTTAGCTCCAGAAATATGATCCTGGCAGTTGGGACTTCTGGTGATGAGGCACAAATGAATAGGAGGCTATATTAGTCAGAGTTCTCTAGAGAAACAGGACCAATAGGATATAGCTAGATAGAGATGTAGATGTAGAGAAATATAAGAGGAGATTTATTATGGGAACTGGTTCAAGTGATTATAGAGACTGAGAAGTCTCTGTACACTGGAGAACCAGGAAATCTGGTGGTATAATTTAACCTGAATTTGAAGGCCCGATTACCAGGGGAGCTGATGCAGTTCCTAGTCCAAGGCTAATGGCCTAAGAATAGGGGGTCTGCTGGTACAAGTTCTAGAAGGCCTGAAAACCGGGAGCTCTGGTGTTCAAGGGCAACAGAAGCTAGTTATCTCAGCTTAAGAAGAGATTGAGTTCACCCTTCCTCCTCTTTTTTGTTCTACTTGAGCCCTCAGCAGATAGGAAGATGCCCGCCCATATTGGTGAAGGTGGATCTTTGTTACCCAATTTAATGACTCTAGTGCTAGTCTGTTCTGAAATACACTCGACAGACATACCCAGAAATAATGCTTTACCAGTTAGCTGGGCATTTTTTACCCCAATCATGTTGACAGATTAAATTAACCATCGCAGAAGTCCTGAAAACACATATTTAAAATGTATATAACATGCTATAAGACTAGAAAAAAGTTAAAAAAATTAGAAATGGAAAACATTCATTCATTGTTGTTATATGTATCTAATAAATGATCCAAAAATTAAAAGAAAAGAACGAAAACTATATGTTTAAAACTTAGATATTATCTCTGATTAATTAGAGATTTATTTTTCAGTTCGCTTCAATCTAAATTAAGAAAGAAAATATGCATTACTTGTGGGGGTTGAATAAAACAACATGTATAAATCTCTAAGCATGGATTTTGGCACAGAAGAATGATACTTGTCACTTCATTCCTCATCTTTGCAACTTTTTTTTTTTATTTCAGCATATTATGGGGGTACAAATGTTTAGATTACGTGTGTTGCCTTTCTGTGGGAAAATTTCAAAAGACTACAGAATAGAGATAAGAGAATAATGAATCTCGTGTACCCATCATCCAGGTTCAAAAAGTGTCAGGCCACTTCATCCTTCACCCCCTCACTGATTTAGCATTATTTGGAAGCAAATCCCAAACATCACAACAATTTATCTGTAAATGGTTTAGTATATATCTCTGGACAATAAGTACTTTCTATATGAAAACAGCCCAAATAACATGATCACGTCTAATTAATAATATATTGGCAATAAATCCAATCAAATTAAAACATAGTCCTTTTCATTAGGTGAGAAGAAGCAAGAACAGAAGGAAACAAAGGTGATCATAAAGTATAAATCTCTGTCTTTTCATATTATGTGTATATATTTTTTCTTTGTGTTTTATGTTTCTGAATGGACTATGATACCTGAATCCCAGAGTAATGCGTTTCTGTTTAAAGACATCTTATTTAATATACATGTTTATTCACTAACATTGACTTCATGGCCAACGGTGCTATAACTCATGCCTGAACATAGCTTATCCGACACGTGTATTGTCTCTATAGGGCATATCACAGCTGTCCAGCCATCTTGCACTTAGAAACGCTAGACAGCACTTTATTAGCACTACACTAGAAACTGATTTTAAACAGTGAAATCACCAATTAAAAAAAAAAAAGCACAAAAGTACCAAAACTGTGGCACTAAGTACATATAGTATGAGAAGGACATTTATTTAGAGCATGAGAGCTGAAACAAGAAGGCAGGCCTTCACCTTGTTCAGCCTCAGCTGGGAACTTGCACGTCATATGACTCAAATTTTTCACTGCTCTGCACGTGTACACAGATGACCTCATAGAATAAGTATTGATGTTGGGGTTGCAAATAAATTTTACTAAGTTGGCAAATTTGCAAATGTGGAATCCATGAATAATGAAGATTGATTTTAAAGTATATGCATTTATGTATGCATACCTTTATATACAGATAAACTTAGAACTTGGAAAATTATTTACAAATAATATTGGATTGGGGGAGTTTAAGGGGCAGGGAAGGGGGAAAAATAGATGGCAGAGCAGCAGATAATTTTTCAAGGCAGCATTGAGTGAAAGGAAGTATGCAGTATGCTGAGACAAAGCACATCTGAAATTTTTGAGTGGCATCTCTGAGTCTGTTGATGCAGGAGCTGGGCTGTCTGCGGAACAGTGTGATGGAAAGAGATCATAGAACTCTGCTATGTTATGACCTGCCCTGGCCTGTATTAATCGTAGCAGAGCTATTACTATATATGCCTGTGGCTTGCACCCTGAAATTGCTCCTTCAGTTCTGCCAAACTAATATTTCATAAAGATTATCCAGAGCTTTCACCGTCTTGACTATCCAAGCTTTCTTTCCTAGAAGCAGAGCAAACAAGTAATTTTCAATGAGATGAAGAGAATTTACCTGATAATCCAAAAACTGCGTAACAGCCGGCAAACAGTATGGGAGTAAAACACCTAATCAGTGCAATGAGTTTTTCTCATGAAGATGTACGTTCACATTGACAACAGAGAATCAAAATAAAATAATCCTTAAATGAGACAGGCCAGTTAAATGACAGAAAACTTCTGGACTCCACAGTGGCAGAGCCAAGCCCACAGTGACAGTGGTCCTCAAAGGCACGGGCCATGAATGCAATTCACTTAAAGCATTTCTTATAAAGTCACTGGGCCTCGTTTGTCTTTCATAAAGTTAGCTGGAAGAGAGGACAGTGGCCATGCAAACTGTCCTGGCTCTTAAGCAAAACTAACATTTTAAGAGGGCAAACTTTTGAGTCTGAGAACAAGAGGCATGAGGGAGGTGATCATTACATTGACTAATTCCAAAGGATTTAGCACTGAGGTTTGTTTCATGGAGTGACAACTTGAAAATGTCGAGGAGGTTTTTCCTAGAGATCTTTAAAGGCTCTTTGCTTCACTGATCTAATTCTTTGGTCGAGTCATTAATTTTGCCTATAAGAATAAGGGGTGCTTTATCTCATAAGAAACTCCACATTCACGAAGCAGTGAGTCGATGTGATTAAAACAAGCTTTTTCCATGATAGGCTCAGATGAGGAATTTGGATAAATGCTAATTCTGTGATTTTCATATTTCAGTGATTTGGCTCTCTTATCTGTTCCCATTATGCTGACTTTTTTTTCATGAAAATGAAAAGAAAATGAGGGATTGCAGTTCAAGTTTCCTCTTAATGTGATGACTGCCTTCTGTGAGAGTCATCAGGAAGTCAGCTCACTTGAATTTTGAAAATTGACTAGAATCCATAATTATTGGTATTGTCTGGGTCCCGTACTCTTCTGAAAACATGTGAATTCTCCTTGGCTTTCACTCAGTCGATGGGATTGCCTGTGTTTCTTTTCTTCATTTTCCAAATACTCCCAATGGAGAAAACTTGTGGATTGTCCAATTATTTCTCCTAGCAGAAATATTTGTTTCTAGAATGTTCTAAGTTTGTAAAAAGACTGGAACCATCTCAATTTACTAAGGAAACATGGCTAGAATGAAACAGAGGGAAAAAAGTAATTCTCATGTAACTTAAGATAAAAGTCTGGAGATTTCAACAGGATTTAAAAGCCAAAAGTGACTATGGAACTAGATAGACATATGCAGCCTTCTGGGGATGGAGTTAAACTCTTTGCAGGGCTCTGGTTCACTTTTATGTAATTCTCAAGGGGCAGAGTAAACACAGTTGTCACTGAAGGCTCTACAATGCACTCTTAATAGCACTCTCCAATTTCTCTTTCTTGAGAGTGGGCTTACTCTTCAACCAAATTAAAGGTGTATGATGTTTAGTTTTATGTGTCAACTTGACTGGGTTAAGGAAAATCGGATAGCTGGTAAAACATTATTTCTTGGGTGTGTCTGTGAGGGTGTTTCTGGAAGAGATTAGCACTTGAATCATTAGTCTGAGTAAAGAAGATCCATCCTCACCAATGTGGGTGGGCATCTCCCAATTTTTTTGAGGGCCTGCCTAAATAGGACACAAGGAAGGAGGGATGAATTTTCTCTTTTCTTGAGCAGGCCTTCAACTGTGGGCTGAATTATACCACCAGTTTTTCTGATTCTCCAGCTTATAGATGTCGTATAGTGGGATTCCTGGGCTTCCATAATCGTATGAGCTAATTCCCATAATAAATATTTTCTTATATATTTATATATATCCTATTGGTTCTATTTCCCTGGAGAACCCAGACTAATACAAGAAGGCTGTAGTTCTGGTTGGAGTAACTAAGGAGATAGCCTCTGTGCGACAGAGTCCTTTTGTCTATGTTCCTATGCTAGGGCATGGCTAGCCCTTAGTATTAATACTAATTATGATTTTTAATATATGTTTATTAATCCTAGGAAAGTTTCATGAAAACAACAGCTATCTTTCTAAACTAGGTGAATTGTCCCTATTTTTTATAAATGTGAGTGATTATTCTTCATTTCTGGCAGTTTTGTCTCTCCTTGTATATTTCCTCTATGCTGGTAGATATTTAAATTCCCTTTATTCGCTGGGCACAGTGGCTCACACTTGTATTTCTAGCACTTTGGGTGGCCGAGGTGGGAGGATGGTTGGAGCGCAGGAGTTCTAGACCTGAGCCTGAGCAAGAGCAAAATCCTGTCTCTATTAAAAATAGAAAAATTAGCTGAGGGTGGTGGGATGCACTTGTAGTCCAAGCTACTCAGGAGGCTGAGGCAGGAGGATTGCTTGAGCCCAGGAGTTTGAGGTTGCTGTGAGCTATGATGACACCACTGCACTCTACCTGGGCGACAGAGTAAGACTCTGTCTCAAAATAAATAAATAAATTTCCTTTATCAATAAGAAAGAAAAAGAAATTAAAAAGTATGAAAAGAAAGTAAGGAGAATTAGGAAAAAATGGAAAGAAATGGAAAGAAAAAATGGAAAACAAATGAAAAGAATTATTAGTTGGGTCAGGCAATTTGCTTGGCATGGACCATTTCAGCATGCTTGCTTAATCCTGAATTGCTATACTTTTGTCACTATGATGGTTTTGAAATATGTCTACAAATCTGATACTCTTCCCCTTGAGAGGTGGAGCCTAACTTTTCTCCCCTAGAGTGAGAACTGGACATAGTGACTCACTTCTAACAATTAGAATATGGTGGACATGATGGTGTGTTGCTTCCAATACCAGACAATAACAGGCATGGCAGCTTCCACCTTGCTGTCCCTCTTACATCACCTGATCTTGGGAAGTCAGTTGCCATGTCATAAAAAGACTCCAGTAGCCTTGTGGAGAGGCCCATGTCATGAAAAACTGAGGCCTCCTGACAATAATCATGTAATTGGAAATGGATTCTACAGCCGTAATCAATAACTTGACTACAACTTCATGAGAGACCCTGAGCCAGAACCACCCAGCTAAGCTGTTCCTGAATTTCTGACCCACAAAAGATGTAAGATAATAAATATTTGTTGTTTTAAGCCAAAAATTGTGGTATAATTTGTTATATGTAAACAGATAACTAATATGGACATACAATCACAATTTATAGCATCTATCCTAATTTGCCTATAATCATTTCATTATCTATCATGACCTGCTCCCAGACTGTTAAAGTTCTGACTTTGTTATTTATAATAATGTGTTTAGTTGAATCTGTTCAAAGGTAAGCCAAGCTTGTTCCTTCTCCATGACTTAGAAATTTCCTAAACACTGCTGCCTCAGGCCTCCTTGGCTTAGCTGCAGCCTTCATGAACAATACCATTTGATTTGATTTTTTTTTCTCAACCTTAAGGTAGTACCTGAGAATGTTCTAATTAAGATACTATTAAGACAAAGAAGAATGGCAAGTCAAGTAGATTTGAATATAAATTAGATTTATATTGAGAACATCAAAATAAATAAGAATCATAATAGTTACATTTTGATAAACAATTATTTTGTGCCAGTATGGGTACTAAGCATTTTATATGCTTTATTTACCTTTATCTTCACTATAACCTTATAATGGAAGATAATATTTTATTTCATGTATGAGGACGCTCAAGTATAAAGGTAAATAATTTATCTAAGGACATATGGTTTGTATTCAGTAGAGCACAGATTCAAACTATGTTCCCCCTCATTCTAATCTCTGTACTCATTAGCATTATTTCATGCTTCCTTGCCTATTAACAACTGTCATAGCCTTAAACAAGTGTTTAAGTCAGTGTTACGGACTGAATGTTTGTGTTCTTCTAAAATTCATGCCTTGAAACACTAACTTTCCATGTGATGACATTAGGAGTTAGGACTTTTGAGAAGTAATTAGGTTTGATGAGGTCATGAGAGTGGAGCCGCCATGATGGGATCAGCACCCTTATGAGGACAGGAAGAGACACCAGAGCTTCCGCTCTCAGCCATATGAGGACACAGGGAGAAGGTGAGTGACTATGAACAAGGAAAAGAGCTCTCACCAAGAACTGCATCTGTCGCACCTTGATCTTGGACTTTCCAGCCTCCCAAACTGTGGGAAAAAAATGATCTGTTGTTTAAACCACCCATTCTGTGGTATTTTATTATGTCAGCCCAAGCTAAGAAAAACAGAAATTATCATAATAAACATAATGATAACTATAATGTCTCTCACATTCCATTTAGGAACCTTCTGTCTCTGATCCCCACCACTCAATTTATTGATTTGAACCTCCTCTAATTCTATAGCCTGTGTACAACCAAGTTCTCTCTCTCAGAGTTTCAAATTCTCTGTTCTTGCATGTTCATGGTCTCTCTGCTTCCTGGTCTCCATCTCTGTGATGCTATTCCTTGCCCTATATATGAAGGTTAGCATTTCTTTGAAGATGAAATGGAAGTTCAAATCCACTTCAGTAAAGCATTTGTAGGAACAATTAAATTTGAAGTTTTTGTTTTGTTTCATTTTGTTTCAGGAGGGGATGCCAACACGCGATTAATGACAAAGTGTTACAGACATTAAAATCCATATTAAATATCCTATTTCTAAAATCTTTTTGTCAAACACTAAGAATCACTACACTGTTTATATTAGTTTTCTGTGGCTGTTTTAACAAAAATGCCATAAACTTGGTGGCTTAAAACAACAGATATTTATTATCTTGTAGTTCTGAAGGCTAGAAACCCTAAATAAGTATCACTGGGACGAAAATCAATGTGTTGACAAGGCTGGAATCCCTCCATAAGGTTTAAGACTAATCAATTCCTTGCCTCTTACAACTCTGGTGGCTGGTGGCATTCCTTTGCTTGTAGCCACATCACTCTAGTCTCGTGCTAGTGTCATTACATGACTTTCTCCTCTTCCGGGCATATCTAATACCCCTTTGCTTTATTCTTATAAGGATATTTGTGATGACTTTAGGGCCTACCCAGATAATCCAAGATAATCTCTCCCAGTGCTGAGATCCTTAATTTGATCACATCTGCAAAGATCCTTTTTTTTTTTTATTTCTCTCTTTCTTTTAAGGTACCATTTACAAGTTCTAAGTATCAGAACAAAATATGTTTGGCCACGATTCAGCCTACTCTATGTTCTCACTGAATCCCAGCCTGTTTCCATTCTGTTGTTTCCTCTCCCCACTCTTCCCCATCTCTCTTCTTAGCACCCTCTCCCAAGGGCTCTTTGAGGAAAACTAAACTCTTCCCCTCTATTATACAAAACAAGTATAAAAACTCCCTTCAGTCCTGAAGATCAAGCGCTTGCTCACCTGTTGAGTATTTATCAAGATAATCAATAGACCAAAACAAAACAATATAATACAAAAACAATTAGAAAATACCTTCCATTTAACGGAAACCATGATCCTTAGAGAGTTAGGATTTATTTTCCTGTTATAAGTGGTCCCATCTCTTAAAATCTCTTGCCAATTTAAAAATAATTATAATATCTTAATATTGCCATGAAAATTCTAAAAGGAATATGTCAGTTTTACTGTTTTAAAGATGATGTAACTGGGCTTAAACAATAACTCCGCAAAGTTGTATGGCTAGGAAGGGGCAAAGCTAGAATTCTAAAGCAGAGACACCTGGCTCCAGAGCCTTATTCTTAACACTAAGCTTTACTGGCCCTTGAGGTTCAGCTTTCTAGCCTGTAAAAAGAGATGAAAGTGTTGTTAAACAAATAGTTCCCCCAGAGTTAAATAAAGTAATTCAGGCAAAAGTACTTTACATATTATAAAATGTTATGCGAACATGACCACTAGCACCTCCATAACCACCGCCCCCACCACCACAATCATTAACACCACTATCATCACCATCACAATCATCACCATCTCCACCACCATCATCATCATTACCCACCACCAATACCATCATCATCATCACAAGCCTCACCACTATTACTGCCACCACCATTTCTAGTGATGTGCTGGGATTGGCTCCTACCAGCTCATGGGGTATGATTATTTCCATCTTTTCCCAACTCAGCACTCACTGATGGGCTGGTATTAATAACTCAAAATAGGAATTGGTAAGGGTATTCACCCCTTGAAAAATCGGTAAATGCGACAAGCCAAATGTGTTTATCCTCTAGCACACCAAGAATATCCCCAACCATCACTACTCACCAGCATTACCAACACCACCATCATCACCATCACCACCTTCATCACCAGCCCCATCAAGATACTGCCATCGTTCATTCTCAACATCAACCGTTGTTCTCATTACCATCAGAAAGATCAACTTTGTGTGTGTGTGTGTGTGTGTACTTTGTGAATGGCACATATCACAAAATAGAAACTTGAGACTAATTTTCATTGAGTCTCTGTTTTTTTTTTCTTTATTGAAGTATACTTTACATATCATGCCTTTACTCCACATTAAGTGTACAATTAAATGATTTTCAGTGAATTTACCGAGGTGTACAGTTAATCACATAAATTAGTCTTTGAGGAATTCCTTTCCCCTATTGAAACCCCTAATTCCGCTCCCCAACTACTTTTCAAGCATGTCCCACCCCTCCACAGTGCCCACCACATCGCTCAGACATGGGTTTGCCTCCTACTCCCCAAATCCCTAGTGAACACTCCCACCATTTGAGCACCATAGTGTTAATCAGTCAATACCAATTTGATGGCGAGTACAAGTGGGGCCCATTCTTCGGGTCTTGTGTCACCTCACTTCAAATAATGGGCTCAAGCTTAATCCAGGATA
>CAUYRT010084079.1:0-11982 GCA_963574885.1 Lepilemur ruficaudatus | reverse complement strand
GAACTCCTGACCCTGAGCAATCCGCCTGCCTCGGCCTCCCAGAGTGCTAGGATTACAGGCGTGTGCCACCGCACCCGGCTTGTTTTCCTTTGTAGTTAAGAGTTAGAGCCGGGCGCGGTGGCTCACGCCGGTAATCCTAGCACTCTGGGAGGCCGAGGCGGGTAGATAGCTCAAGGTCAGGAGTTCGAGACCAGCCTGAGCAAGAGCGAAACCCTGTCTCTACTATAAATAGAAAGAAATTAATTGGCCAACTAAAAATATATGTAAAAAATTAGCCGGGCATGGTGGCACATGCCAGTAGTCCCAGCTACTCAGAAGGCTGAGGCAGAAGCATCGCTTGAGCCCAGGAGTTTGAGGTTGCTGTGAGCTAGGCTGATGCCATGGCACTCTAGCCCAGGCAACAGAGTGAGACTCTGTCTCAAAAAAAAAAAAAAAAAAAAGAGTTAGAGAGGGCCGGCATGGTGGCTCACACCTGTAATCCTAGCACTCTGGGAGGTCAACGCAAGAGGATTGTTTGAGCTCAGGAGTTCAAGACCAGAGCGAGATCCCATCTCTACTAAAAAAATAGAAAGAAATTAGCTGGACAACTATAAATATATAGAAAAAATTAGCCGGGCATGGTAGTGCATGCCTGTAGTCCCAGCTACTCGGGATGCTGAGGCAGGAGGATCGCCTGAGCCCAGGAGTTTGAGGTTGCTGTGACTAGGCTGACGCCATGGCACTCTAGCCCAGGCAACTGAGACTCTGTTTCAAAAAAAAAAAAAAAAAAAAAAAAAAGAGAGAGAGAGATAGTAAGCCTTCCTTATAAATTATTCACACAGTATTTCAAAAAGATAACTAAAAATAGAATATGATTACCCTCTTTATTATCTTGATAGTTATTTTTCATAAACATTTTAAGCTAGCTTCATTAACATGTGAAATAGAAATAACTTGTCATTACTTTCAGTTACACAGAGGATCAGGATACTGAAGAGTGGTGGAATTTATAGCAACAATTGGCACTATCAAGTAATAAACCTGAAAATTTCTGATTTAAATCACTTCTCTAGTAAAATTTTAAATTTAAAACAATACAGCCAAGTAAAACATCAGTAGAAAACGTCAATAAAAGTTAGCCAAATCCTTAAAGCAGCTTATACATTAAAACAGTTTATTTCCCAGCTGCATGAGAACCTCCTTTCCCTCTTATCTTTTTGGGTTTTAGCTTAATTGTGGATCCTTACCCTGCCCTGTTCTCCTACCCCTCCACACTCTCAGCCCACCCCCTACTGAGCCACCCTGTTCACCCACCTAGCCCAGCCCAGGCACCCAGAATTAGTCAAGAAGGAAGGAACGCTGGCCACGTTACCTGCCTGGTTCTTGAGCGAAGAGGCTGCCTCTGTGGCCTTGTAAGAACTTGTTCTGGCCGTTTTGTCAGTGATTGTGTCTCTCTATTATTGAAAAAAAAGAAAGAAAAGAAAGAAAGAAAAGAAAGAAAAGAAAGAAAAGAAAGAAAAGAAAGAAAAGAAAGAAAAGAAAGAAAAGAAAGAAAAGAAAGAAAAGAAAGAAAGAAAGAAAAGAAAGAAAGAAAGAAAGAAAGAAAGAAAGAAAGAAAGAAAGAAAGAAAGAAAGAAAGAAAGAAAGAAAAGAAAAGAAAAGAAAAGAAAAGAACAGACAAAAAGAAAAGGAAGGAAAGAAATCTCATGTGAATAAAAACACAGGTTGCTGAAAAGTTTCATGACAGAAACTTTCTCCTTTGGAAACGTGTCCCAAATACACAAGTCATCCATGGTTGTCCAATCTCAGAATTTTTTTTTACAATCTGGACTAATTTTTTCTTTGCAACTCCAGCTCTCACATCTGTCAGGAGGGTGATCTGGGTGAGTCATGTTGTTAAGATACCTGACATGAGTTGTATTCAACATGCTTCCTAAACATTCCACTGAATCCAAAGCAGAGTATTAATTTAAGGAAATCTATCCTTCTACTCAAGTGGTGCCCAATTAAGTTAAAGTCAGCAATGCCATGTTAGATCCAACATTACTAGTCTAATTCACTACATTGAGCATTTCCAATTTGAGACAAACTTCAGATATACTTAACAAAGATCAGTAAAACACATTTCACAACTGAGAACAGCAAAAAAATAAAAATAAAATAAAAGCAATTGAGAGAGAGAGAAGGGATCATGAACTGAACATTTTGTCGAGGTTTTGAATAATGCAGCTGAAAATGCCCTGCCTCCAAAGCGCTAGGGAAGTACTGCCCAGGGGTTACCCTGTACTCCAGGAGGCAGGTCCCTGCACTACTCATACCCAACATTTCCCACCTGCCTGAGAGCAGGTTAGGTGGACAGGATACCAAGGGTGAGCGGGGAGTGGTCACAAGGACTGTGGACAAAGTAGCAGGCGAATGCACTTGGGACAGTGCTGGCACATCAGAAGTACTCCACTCACATTAGGAATCATATGTGGTGTGGCTTTAGGGTTGTGAAAACCAGACCAGAGGAGACAACACTACTTTATCATGTGCTATTTCCTCAGCTACTACTTAATAAAAATATTTCTACCTACCTACTTATGTGAATTTTGCTATTTCAAATGTCCAGGATCATACTTTTTTCAGGGATATTATTTATGTACATATTTCAAAACAACCAATTTCAGTATGATTCCCGCAAAGGGCTGCTTTAATCGTAGGTGACCAGAGGAAATATTAAGGATGTGCTTCCTGAACTGCAAACTTTAGTGACTCCAGGTGAATTTCACCTAGCTTATTACTGAAAACTTTGATCACTGAACAACCGTATCTGACGGTAGGTACCCCAGAAGAATGCAAATGCTTCCCTGAACTACAAATATGACTTTAAAGAAATAAGATAGGTTGGTCCGAGTGCAGTGGTGTTTACAACTAATTGATCACAACCAGTTACAGATTCCTTTGTTTCTTCTTCATTCCCACTGTTCCAACTTGACCAGCCAAAAAAAAAAAAAAGATAGAAGATGTGGTGTCCACACAGTTACACTTTATCAATGTGAGATTTATCTTCCGTTCTTCAAAATAAAACAATAAAAACAGCATTAGATCAGTAAAAGACAGGATGAAGCTTTACTCAAAAGTATAAATACATGACTTTCCTGTCAGGACTATTACTGAATAAAAATTCAAATATAAAGTTCAAAGTCTATTTAAACTTTCACTTCATGAAAAAGCTAACTGGACCTCAGAGATGATTGAGATAACTGGCACTGCATCATATGCTCACAAAGGGCTCTGTTTTACTACATGCATGAGTGCCACATGCTAGACAGAATTTCTTTGGATATATGGACTGTGGTCAGTTTCACTCCCTTTAGGGTCCCTTGATACATCCTGGGAATATGCTCAGAGTCTAAGGACCTAGGGCTGCCTTTATGTGAAGCTAGGCCTTCATATCTATGCTGTTCCTTTCTTTCTCTGTTGCATCCAATAGGCCTATGCAGCCTGCTTAATATTCCCATTGAGTCAATAGTATCGTGAATTACTAATGAACTAAATGAGTTCATAAATCTATTTTCAATGCCTTTAATGGATTCTTTAACTTTTTAATGAAGTATAATACATATCTCTAATGGACTTTCACGTCAACTCATTATTTATACCTTGAATAATAAGCCCTACAGACAAGAGTTATTTTTAATATACAATTTTGTCCAATCCAAAAATCAAGTATTACTCAAAGTGTTTGGATGTTTGTTTTCTTGGATAGCAAATTATCAGCAGTTTCTGTGTTAAAATCCCAGGATGATAAAAACTTGCTTTCTTCAACAGCATTTCTCAATGGGGTTCATGAGAAAAGCAAGCCTTACTTGCTGAGTGCCACCCTGGGGAGAGCTGAGAAGACCACTGCCTGTGTCCTGTCTGCATTCTCATGTAGGAAAACACTGGCACCAAGGGTCACATGGCACATGTTCTAACAGGCCAGGCAAACCCAGACCATATAATTACCTTCCGAAGACTGTGTTTGTCCGTCCTGAGTCTTTTCCTGGGTGCATCCTCAACTTCAACACCATCTATAGGGTCCTGTGTTCTCTTTGTGTGGTTTCTTTTTTTCCCATTTAAGTTACCTTGGAATGGGGAAATAGGGGAAATTTACATGAAAAACACTCCAAAAGCTGCCTTCCAAAGCTTTAACGTATACAGATCCAGCCCATGACGGATTTCCCGTAATCCTGCTGATTTCCAGGGCTTATGTCTTACACACCAAATCTCAACTGGAGACTGAAAATATTTTATCTAATCTAGAGATTATTACGTTAGTATTCCTATAATAATTATAAGGTATTATAGCATTAAATTTAAATATAACCCAATATTTTTAAAAATCTCTTGCTAACATTCAAATTTAACATGTAGAATTTAAGTTGAACTTTAAAAAAATATACAACTGCCACTATTTATACAATACCTTAAATAAGCATTTTAAGTAGCAACACTACATTTATATCTGCAAATTAAGGGCTTTCTACATGTTTGCTTGACTGTGCCATATATTAGGTGTTCCTAGGAGTATCAACTAATCAAAGACCTAAAGTGTCCAAAAGTACTGATCTTGAAAGATAAAATACAAGAGAAGAGTGCAAATTCTAAAAAGATGATGAATTTGGCCGGGCGCAGTGGCTCACGCCTGTAATCCTAACACTCTGGGAGGCCGAGGTGGGTGGATAGCTCAAGGTCAGGAGTTCAGGACCAGCCTGAGCAAGAGAGAGACCCCTCTCTACTATAAATAGAAAGAAATTTAATTGGCCAACTAAAAATATATGTAAAAAATTAGCCGGGCATGGTGGCGCATGCCTGTAGTCCCAGCTACTCGGGAGGCTGAGGCAGAAGGATCGCTTGAGCCCAGGAGTTTAAGGTTGCTGTGAGCTAGGCTGATGCCACGGCACTCTAGCCTGGGCAAGAGAGTGGGACTCTGTCTCAAAAAAAAAAAAAGATGATGAATTTGAACATGCCAATGTTTATTTTAACCATAAATCCAGTATTTTCATTTGCATGACTGCTTTACAAAGGTTCAGAGCTTTTTATTAACAGATTATTCATCAAACATCTTGTGGAAGGACACTGTCATCCTCAAGCCTCACTACTGCTGGAGACAGAACACACCAGCACAAGAGTGCTGAGCTCCATGGCATCCAGCAGGGCCTTCAGAGGAGGTACAAGTGTCCTTGCCCTGGGTGCCAACGTATGTAGAGCCTTCACCTTGGGTCTGGCCTAAGGTTACTGCTAGAGAAGAACGAAGCAACCAGAGAGCTGGGCTCAAAACTGAGGTAATCAGGGCCCAGCAAGCGACCCTCACCAAGCTCTGCTCCTACACCACTGCAGGCTGGCCGCAAAAGTAGCATCAGGAGAGGCCTGCAGAGCGGTGGATGGTAGGATCCACTCAGCCACTGCCCAAACATGAGCACCAAGCAGCACAGGCAGCCTGACTCCCTAGAACCCTGCATCAGCATCTGCTCATCATGCCAGACACCTGCCAGAGGCAGCATCAACCTGCTGCGTCGTCTTCCCAAAAGTGAGGTGCACTCATAGTCCTTCACATAAGCACCTCCTGAGTACCTCTCCCTCTACCTAGAATGAGGCAATAGCTGTTTCTTACAGAAATAAGCAGTATAGGCAACTGTCTGCATTTTCAACACTGAGACTAAGGGTCAGGTCACACACAGGCATCGCACACCAGCTTTGTTGTTAGTATAGGGTTCACCTGGAAGTCAAGGACAAAGGGCAACCAAGAACCAGTGAACCTGACACAGGCTGTGGACAGAAACCCCACCTGTCCCTTCTCCTGTCACTAAGTACTCAGGAATAGCCCAAAATGGCAAAATATAACACAGAGTCACACTTACTCTTCAAGAGTAAGCTGAATCTGGCTTCAGGAAGACTCAGCTCATTTTTAAATAAGCAAATCATTGAAAAGAGATACTTCTCTAAATTTAGTGTACTGATGAAGACTGAGGTGAACTATTGCCTTTTAAAGAAAATACGCAAATCCTGAATATCCTTGCTATTCTAAATCGTTGCTATTTGAAACGAACACTGAGCAAATTGAACAAGATTCAAGATTAATTAGATAGCTGATGAGGAGATCTAGAAAGTCCTAAAAGAAGATAAAAACAGCTGAAGGAAAGAGAAAGGTGATACAGCGCATGTGGGATACCAGCCCAACACGCACAGCGTGGCTCCATGAGCACAAGCGAGCACACCAAGGCAGACTGTGGTTACTTCTGGGCCTCTTTTGAAGTGGGTCTTGACACACTATGTTTGGCCTCTCCAAATCTCCTCTATGATGAGCATTGAGAGACAAAGAATTTGTACTTTAAACGGATACCCAAATACATCACACTTATTTTTACATTAAAATATCAGTTTTCCACAACTTACGTATCCAAGCACACACAGATCACAAATCTGACCACTGTTACACATTTTCTCCAAATCTTAGTGTTGCCTTCCAACTCTTACCAATGTCCGAAGCACACCAGCACTTTTTTTTTTTTTTTTGAGACAGGGTCTTGCTCTGTTGCCCAGGCTGGAGTACAGTGGCACAATCATAGCTCACTGCAATCTTGATCTCCTGGCCTCAAGCGATCCTCCCTCCTCAACCTCTCAAAGTGCTAGGATTACACGCAAGAGCCATTGTGCTCAGCCCACTTTTTGTTTTTAAACTGAAGGCCTAGGAAGAACCAAAAGACACCCAAATTTAAGGTCAGTCCAGTCACCCTTCTCACCCTGCAAGCTCTCGAGCCAATAGGCCAAGAACTACCTCCATGCCAGGGCAGCAAACGCTGAGACTGGCAGGACGGCTCTCAGCAGCATGGGAAGAGCAGCCTCACTGGTAACCACTGGCCTGAAGTCTGACTCAGCCATATCCCGCAGGCCTGGAGTCCTGGAACCACCTGGCTCCCTTCCACCTATCCTACCCCTCATGACCCGTCAGCAGCAGTGACTGCAGTGCCCGTTTCACTTGGGCAAAAGAGCAAGGGACCCACAGGCCAGAGAGAGGATCACAGGGAACAGCTCTCATGATGAGTAGGGAAATGTGTACAGCAGAGGTTGCTTTGATTGTGACCACAGGCACTCTGGCAGCTAGCCCAAACATCATGGGTCAGAGTTGGGGAGACGGACACATTTCCCTACAGTTCCAACACCAGAGCTCAGTTTGCTACATTTCACACGTTGCACCTAAGCAGAGGATACTAGTGCAGTTTTATGTTTACCGGAATCTTCTTCAGACTGGGCAGAGGTCACTAGGGCAAACTTGGTGTTATAGCGTGCTTTTTGCTTTTCATTGAGCATGTTCCACTGGGATCCAAGCAATTCTTCAATCTCCTCACCTGAAGCATCTGGGTGCTCAGCAAACACCTGTGAACACAGGAAAGGGGTGTAGTAAGAGGTTAAATACATAAAACTCAAATCAAATGCATGGCCCTTCAGAACTTAGCGTGTAGCATTTTTATTCCCAATCATGAAACTATTTCCCATAAAAGCTTCAAAAAATAATAGCATTGAACTGACTCCCTGAAAATTCATAAATTAAAACAGTGCTGATAAAAACAATGCAAACATATTTATGTAAACATAAGAAATGATAAGTGGCAAAAAGAGGAAAAAATATACTTTTCCAAGATCGATAATCATTTGTAAGACACAGTCTCTAGGCCAGGCATCCTTGAAAAATCAGCAGCAGTGCGAGTCCCACGGAAGTCCCACCTCTGAGCATGTAGGTGAGGAGGCCCAGGTTGGCCCTCTTCACTGGCCACAGAGCCCATCTTTCAGGCATGAGCCCTGGGTGGGCGGTAAGAACAGTACACCCAGGAGTATGTCCCAATTTCTGTTACAGCCCAGGCCAGCAGACAGAAACAACCACTGCACAGCCAAAAGACAGGGCTTCCTTGGCCCTCCAGCCACACTGGGCCTGCTGACATCCGCCCCCTAGGACATTGCTACAAATGCAGACTCCCAAGCCCCAGCCTGGCCCTGCCTACCAGGAATCTGCATTTTCACAAGGTCTCCAGGAGAGTCATGTACACATGGAGGTCTGATCCCTGGGCTCTGGGCCTTGGCTGCACATGGTGACAACCCAGGAGTTTTAACACCTGTGGTGCTCAGGTCCCACCCAACACCAACTCAATCCTGGGACAAGTGGGCCTGATACAAGTGCTTTAAAGGTTTCTCATGGGTTGCTAATGTAGCCCCAAGTTTGAGAGCCATAGATCTAGAGAGTAGGGGATAGCCTGTTTCTGTTTGGCCGATGAGCTAAGGAAGATTTTTGTATTTTCAAATACCTGAAAAAATTCAGGAGAATATTTCATGACATACAAAAGTTACAGGAAATTCAATTATCGGTGTCCATAAACAAAATTTTATTGGAACATAGTGTCACGTGTTTGTTTCTGTGCTATCTGTGGCTGTTTTCAGGCTACAGCAGCAGAGCTGAGCAGTCAGGACAGATATCTCACTGCCCACAAGGCCCTGGAAGATTGCCGACTGACTCGGAGCACTGACCAGCACGCTCTGGAACCAGACCTGACCAGATGTTGGCTCATCCTCAGCAGTGTGTGAACATGGGCAAGTAAGGTGTTATCTCTGCCTCTGCTCTGTGAAACGAGGGCAGCAACACTCCACCTGGCAGTGGTGTGGACTCAGTGGGTTGATGCTGGCTGGTCACCATCATCACCTAGACCAACCATCTGTCCAGCCAACATAGGTAACCTCTGCCCCTAAACTCAAACCCCTCCTCACAAGGCAGTCACAGCAGGCAGCTTCTCATAGCCTCCCGTGCTACCAGCTGGCCTCCTACTGCCTGGATAAGTCACGTGACCACCTGTCCAGCCCTCATCTTGCTGCTGCTGCCCTCCTGCCTGGACACCAACACCACCAACACCGCTCCAGACGAGGGTGAATGCCAACCTGCAGTCATGTCCAGCCTGACTGCTGGTGACCTCCTACCGCCAGGATGCCAGTTCCAACTCTGGCTCTAATCTCTGGCACTCAGTTCCCCTAGGGAACCCTATGCCCCCAACCCCTGCCTAGGCATTCCTAGCCCCTGTCCTGAGCCTGTGGGGCTCTGTCATGCCTGATGCACCCACTGTTGAGCTCACCAGCTCTGAACTCTCCAAGCACCAAGGGTCATCTCAGATCATCATCCAGCAAAGGTTCCTGTGCAGGGCTTCAGATCCACAAGGTGCCTGCCCAAGTTCCCCAAACACAGTACATTGCTTTGTGGGCCTGCTGCCCTTGTTTAGCCACTAACCCAGATTAGAATGAATCATAGCAGTATCCACAGCTGCTGTATCAACAAGGGTCAGGACCACCCTTCCTCTCACATCTAAAATGTGTGCTGAGCTACGGCTCATAGATCACACTCCCTCCTGCACCCTCCTGCCCCTCACACATCTTCTTAGAGCTTCCTTTTGTTTTTAGCCTCCAGAGAAGAGTGCTGCAGCCCAGCCCCATCCTCTGAGGCAGACCATGAGCCTGCCTCCTAGGGCATTACAGACATCCACCATGCCGTCTCTTGAATCACCTGCTGCGGGGGAAGCCAGCTCCCGTGCCATGAAGACACACTAACAGCCCTGTGGAGAGGGCCACATGGTGAGGAACTGAGGCCTCCTGCCAGCAACGTGAGTGAGGCAGGCACCTCAGAAGCAGATCCACTGGCCACACTCAAGCCTTCAGATGATGTTGCCCCAGCTGACATCTCGACTGCAACCTCATGAGAGAGACTGAGGTAGAACCACCCAGCCAAGCAGCATCCAGACTCCTGACTCGTGGAAACTGTGAGATGATAAATGCATGTTGTTGTTTTAAGCCACTGAGTTTTGAGGTAACACGTAATGCAAGTAGGTAACTAATACAAAGGCATATACAAAGAACAGAGACATAAATCATTGGTTCAACTCTAATGAATCTGTAAAAATGAAGATCAGGGAAGGTGGAAAAGACTTTAAAACTTAGAAACGCAGGTCTAAGACGTCTGCTAATGAAACTGCTGCTACCTGAAGCCTTCGGTCAACTTTTGCAGTGCTTTTTATCACAGTGGGGAACCTCATATGCAGACAAAATAAGGGCACCATGCTGGCGGCTGCCTGAGTTGCTCATCCTCTCCCCTGCTCAGGTTTTCTATCACCTTCACACAAAGGGGACATTAGTTTTTCCACAGACAGTGAGTGTCTTCCAGCACACTCCTCATCTTCCCTCCCTACTCCAGTCCCTTCAGCTGTGTTCCAGGAACATGACCAAATATATACATGAGCTGCACATCTCAGCTAAGCCTGACAGACTAGGGCTGAAGAGGAAGAGCTGTTAACAAAATGCTCCACCCATGCAAAGATTTATCTCAAAAAGCATAGTGTTTTTCTTAACTGGCAAGAAGGAAGCTGGAAATTGCCCTCCAAAGTAGACAGAAAGTGGCAATGAAAGTCCCTTGACAGTCACAGCATTCCATCTAGTGACCCCAGAAAAAGAGGGCCCAGGAAGCAGCAGGGGCTCCGCCCAACTCCCTTCCTCCCAGGCTGGCTGCTGGTTAACTGACCACACAGAAACTATCCCAGGTGTAATGCCACTCCCCAGAGGAAAAAAAGAACCCAGAAGGGATCAGATCACTCTGCAGGGTGTAGTCAGGGAGGACCTTCCTCAATGTAAGTTCAGAATTACTTATGATAGGGTCAGCATGGATACACTCCTAATAACAACAAAGTCATTGAAATATCACTTTTCTGACAACACATAATTAGTCAAAACAAACCAGCTCCTGAACCGAGCTGGAGGGGAGGGAGGCTTAGGACCAGGTGTGGGTGGGCAGGGTGTTTGACACTAATTCAGAACGTTTTTTTTTATTTGTCTTGTTTTTTGAGACAGAATCTTGCTCTGTGGCTCAGGCTGGAGTGCAGTGGCCTCATCACAGCTTACAGCAACCTCAAACTCCTGGGCTCAAGCAATCCTCCTGCCTCAGCTTCCCGAGTAGCCGGACTACAGGCACGCACCACCACCACACCCAGCTAATTTTTTCTATTTTTAGTAGAGATGGGGTCTCGCTTTTGCTCAGGCTGGTCTTGAACTCCTGACCTCAAGTGATCCTCCCACCTCAGCCTCCCAGAGTGCTAGGATTATAGGCACGAGCCACTGTGCCCAGCCCATGTGATGTTTTGATACAGGAACACAATGTGAATTAATCAAATCAGGGTAATTGGGGTATACATTGCCTCAGGCATTTATCATTTGTGTTAGGAACATTCCAATTCTACTCTTTTAGTTATTTTAAGGTATACCTTCATTGTTGATTATAGTCACTTTTTGTGCTATGAAATACTGTTCATTCTATCTAACTGTAGAATGTAACCCATTAACCTTCCCCACTTTATCCTCACCTTCCTGCTACCCTTCCTAACCTCTAGTAACCATCATTCTATTATCTGTCTCCATGACATCAACTGTTTTAACATTTAGCTACCATGGAAGAGTAAGAACATGCGATGCGGGGAGATTAGCTACTTCTCCCAGCAAAAAATCAGGTCCCTTAAGCAGGGGTTGTCACAAAGGACAAGAAAATAATAGAATATAGAAAATAATGGAAATAAAAGAATACACAGAGACGAAAGTATAGTTTGATAGATTTATATGAAGAAATAGGAAAGCGAGGGTACTCAGGGGACCCCACAATATCCCTGTCAATTGTGAGGCCAGGAGTGGAGTTTCACATAGGTATTTACAGGTACAGATATCGGTTGTCAGGGGTAACAGGTTTACATAAGAAGTAGTAGTTCAGTTGTCAGGGGTAACAGGTTTACATAATAACAGGCAGTTCGTTTTGGGTTAAAAGTTTTTCAAAGGGCTTCTAAAGATTCCTTAATCAACTCTATCTATGTGAACAAACGGTTACAAAATCTTTCAAAGACAAACTTCTAAGTTCTAAGAGATAGCTATCACTTAACAGAGGGGTAACACAGAGATATAGTGGCTCCA
>CAUYRT010084078.1:0-26045 GCA_963574885.1 Lepilemur ruficaudatus | reverse complement strand
GACTAAGGCAGGAGGATCACTTGAACCAAGGAATTCCAGGCTGCAGTATACTATGATCACACCACTGGGCAATCCAGATCCAACCCTGGGTGACAGTGAGACCCTGTCTCTAAAAAAACCATAAAACAAAAAAATTACCTTTCTCCCTCTGCTATGAACTCACTGCTTTACAGACAGACGGTGAAAGGTCTGCCATTCAAAAGCGGTCTTGTGAAAGAAAGTATTAAATGATTTCTTGTGTCCTCCCCATTCCATCCAATTTAAGAAATAATTTTTCAGCCTCCAGGATTTGTATGCTTTTTTGGCAACCTAGACTATGAAGAAAAAGATAAAGCTCTCTATAAATACATAGGATAGTCCATTCTATTTACTTGTGTCTGCAAGATTCTCACTTTTCCATGAGAGAATCTGCTAGAACTGGTTTAAGCAGAACGGGGTTTATCGATGGTTGTCAGGCCACTCACAGAAATCTTTGGGAGAGCCAAAGAGGGAGCTATTTTAACAAAAGCATCACAGCAACCGAAATCTACTATTTGACACTGTCCATGCTAGAGAATAGTACGGGGGGCGGGGAACTCAGGTCCCATTACAATCAATATTCTTTTTATCCAGTGTTCATTCTTAAATTTTGATGGAGGGAGAATACAAAATAACTTTCAGGTTTTTGAACAGACATGGGAAATAGTGTCTGCAATTGCTAAATATTAAATCATTTGAACAATTCTGGGTTTTTTTCTCTCTCACTTTGTAGCAGTATTCCCCAAAGATGGGACAGGGATACTTTCTTCTGCCAACACTCAAGATGATTTAGGTAGTACAGGATTGTGACATTACGTAACACTGAACCCATATTGGGGAATTTATTTCCTTTTTAATAATCTTTCAATCCCGATTATAACAGCACTTTGGTAATAGAATTGAGTTAAATTTTAATAATATTGTATTGATCTTATTGTACTTATCTTCATGATTTATTTTTTATTCATAGCACTAATGCTGTTTTCCATTTTTAGGTAATTAAAGTTTCCTTTTAAAATAAAAAATTTTCAAGTAAAAATTAGTCAACTTATTGAAAATATTAAGTATATAACACATAAGTAGTAAATAGATGTAGCATAAGTCATGAAGGTGAAGGGCAGATGACCGAAATCTTAGAAATATTGCCTTATAGAATATTTCTGATACTTTATAGATGGCATATCAATTTCCCTTCACTATGCCCTCAAATTTTAATAATCTTGTAGGATAGCATGATGGTTTGGCATCACATGACTGTGGTTCAGATCCCAGTCATTTGATTGTCTAGTTTTGTGCCTTGGAGCAAGTTACTCAACTTCTGTCTAAATTTTTCTTCTATAAAATGGAGGTAACATTAGCTTACAGCATGGAATGGTTTATGATAAAGTGTCAGGATCAGACTTTTAATTCGGGCAATAAATTACCCAACTTCAGGTAGATTGAAATAGAAGATAGGCCTGTTAGCTTTATGAATGTCAAGTTTGTGAACTAATAGCATCCATCAAATCATTCCTTAATATGTACTATCTTCTTTATTCTCTCAATTAACCAGATTCAAAGATAAAGAACATAGACTACTTCACAGTGTCCAGCACAAGGCAGAGGTTCGAAAAGTGGTAGCTGTTATTATCAGAAAGGGTAGGTATTAGACTGCTCATTCTACAGGTGAGAAAATTCAGACTCAGAGAAGTTGTGTGACTAGTATAAAGTTAAGTATTACCTACTTTGTATGCAATCATTTCTTGAGCATTGATTTGAATTTCAAAAGCCACATTTCCTCACATTCCTGATGAAGGAGTAGCTAGGAAGGTATATGCAAAGACTTTGACTCCATTGCTGATTTGGTGGAATATTTTAATAAATTGCTGGTTAGTTTAATTAGATGGACATCAGTGTTGATCCTGTGTGTGTCAACTTGGTCCTTGAGAGATTCCTTGTAACGTGCTCTGTTCCATGACTACAGAATGTAGTTATCCCTCAACTGTTGAGGGACAAAAGGGACTGAATGAGAGAACACAATGATGAAAATTAATCTTCAGGACTGGAAAACAAAACTGAAAGTAGGGGCAATTTCATTGTTTTCCCCTTCAGTAGTGAAACCAGAGAAGCATGGGTTTTAGGAGCACTGGTGTAGAAGTAGTTATACACACATATGTGAAGATACAGGACATCAGGACCAGGGACGATAGCAGGAATGATCTTACCCAGAATTATTATATAATATTATCTCTTGAGGCTACCACACCACACAACTTCTCTGGCCAGGCCACACTAGTGTATGAAACTGAACTCTCTTTCCTCTTGACAAATGCAGTGTAGGCAATGTCTAAGTGTGAAATTATATCATGTATTTCTAGCATTTCTAGATTAAGAAATGATCAGTTGTATTGAAAACAAAACAAAACAAAACAGATTTAAGATTAGACCGTAAGTTAGCGGTAAAAATGATTAGGAGCTTGAAATTCTGACTTCATATCCAATCTTACACTCGGCCATCCCCTCCTTCCTTACATACATACTCAATATGGTCTGGACACGTGTGTTTACCCAATAATTACATTCACTTGCTTTCTTAAGTGACAGCGGGACCTTATTAAGGTATTTATCAGCATGTATGTAAAGTGCACCTTTCAGTTGATTTTTTTTAAACCATTAAAATGAAGTTGTTTTACTTACGTGCACATATAGTAGTAACAGGTGGGAGGGGAGGAGGGGATGGATATATTCATACCTAATGAGTGCAGTGCACACCATCTGGGGAATAGACACACTTGAAGCTCTGACTTGGCTGGGGCAAAGGCAATATATGTAAGCTAAACATTTGTACCCGTGTAATATGCTGAAATAAAAAAAAGAAAAAAAGTGAAGTTATTTTAAGATTGTATTTATATCACATTTTTCTTGAGCAATTCAATAGTAGCTCACAGCATTGCTGTTGCAGGGATGACTATGTAGTTGCAAATACCGCCAGTTCAGCATGGAAGTCTGTAAAGAAGAAAATCTGAAAAATCACAAAATGTCATCATCATAAGCAGTTGCAATTACCTCTAAAGCTAAAAGATCAAATCTACTTTTACATGTTTTTGACAAACATACTGTACTTTCTAGATGACCATTCATGTAACTTGTGATCTGATTGCTTGACAAATTAGACATATATTCAGGAAATAATCCTAATGAAAAACAGTGCTAATATGTTTGTTCAAAGCTGCTTGATGTTGCTTAAAAAGTAAGACGGCTCTCTATGAGAAACATGATTCTGGTAGAAAGGTAGAATTCCCATGAAATGGTTAACCTATTAAAGATGCCAAGCCGTTTGGTAAATGGAGAGATTTCAGTGTTAAAGAGTGAGGCAAAGTGGCAAGTTGCCAAGGAGAGATGGAACAGGTTCGTAGAGACATTTGTTGCAAGCATTTTGATTTGTGGCAAGCTCCTTTGCCTCAGGAAGTCACTGAGTGGTGGGGGTGGAAAGAGAGTAGATGCTGTAGTTGTGTCTAACACTGATCCAGACAAAACAACAATCAAAACCCAGGAGCTGACATTCAATCATTAAAAGATCCCAGCCGTTTGTATAGTACACCCAGCCGACGCTCAAAACATCTCAAAGAAAGCAGAATCTCAATTTCCCACACTAGGAAATAGAAAGCCGCAATATCTGAATGGTCGTATCTAAGCTCTGATAGAAGCAGTAATAGCATCAAAATAGGATGGGTTTAGTAATAAATCTTGGCCATACAATTGCAATCTACAGAGTAGTGAATTTTTAATGTTTATTTGCTCTGCCTCCTTTTAAACAGTATACAAGTGTACTAGGTATGCATATACAATGATTCCATTATAATGTGGCAGGAGTTGAAGAAATGACTATGGCATGATTAATTGCAGAACAGAATTGCTTGACAGCAGAGCTGTCAACTATCAAAACACTTGCTAGGTTTTTTAATTGGACAAGCTAAGGAATGTATAGTGTTGTTGCTATAACTGAAATCAATCTACAATTTGAGTAAAAATTAACTCTTTAATACTGCCTTTCTCGTTACCTGCACAATGTCAAAAAAAACCCAAAACAAACAAACAAAAGCCTCCATAGAAATGCTTGCATTCAGACATGTGTTCAAGATTGATGGCTGATAAACAAAGGAACAGCATTTGTTAGGCTCTTTGAAGTTTGCAAAGAGCTTTCATGTACGTTATTTTGTTTAATCCTCATAATGACGCCATGAGATTGATTGCACAGGCATTTCAATTCAATTTTCAGTGAGGCCTACTCTGGATCAAGTTTTCTGCTACACACTCAAGATAAAAACATACATGAGATGACATCCCTGTAGCCAATAAATTTAACAAATGAGGAAACTAAGTCTCAGAGAGAGAGGAAGAGAGTCTAGTATGTGTTTTGCTGTAGAGACCAAAAGACTGTATCTTTGGACTCAAACTCCAATGCTTTTATCCTTTTATTGTGCTACCTCTAAACAGAATGAAGCCAAATTAGCCAAGAGAGAAACACGTTTTTATTGAAAGCTGGTTTCCAAGGCACTCTAAATTTCACACAGTGAAACCAGATTAGCAGATAATTCAAAGATCACCTGCCTATTAAAGTGAGGTTTTTAGACTGCTGATTTTACTTCCTTTAGAAGCAATGCTGAATATACTTGCATTAAAACAGTGAATTTTTTAGCTTTGACATGTAAAGTGCTTGGAAGAAATCACTACCAGCCTTACAAGAAAAAGCTGGACAAACTGAAAACCAGTGACTCTTCTTGGACCCATTAGAGAGCTAAGTTGCAGGTCAAAAATGCACCTCAAAATTTGGAGAGACAGGTACATCCATACAGACATATAGCCATAATCTGCTTGCCTGGAGCAGAAGCCAATGGAGTCATCAACTGGCAGGAGCACTTACTGGAGGTTGCTGGATTGCTGGCAGCTCAGTGTGGACCAGCGGAGACTTAAAAAGTCCTGGGGGTCCAGTCATGGTTGGCCCCACACTTTTGTGGGTTTTATCTCCAAGAACCCTACCAAGTTTTCACTGTGACAATTGGAGAAAAATCCCCTTGTATTTTGTGCAGAGGGAGTGTAAATGTAACCATATTAAAATATACCCTGGGAAAAATAACTATTTAAGTCATACTGATATGATGTGTCCTTGATATGATGTGATAAGAATAGCGTTATCCCTCCGTGCTGTTCACCCCCCAAGACCCATAACCCGTGTCTAATCATGAGAAAAACATTGAACAGATCCCACTTGAGAGATGTCTACAAAATAGCTGAATAGCACCCCTCAAAACTGTCAAAGTCATCAAGTACAAGGAAAGTCTGAGAAACTGTCACAGCCAAGAGGAGCCTAAGGAGACATGATGACTAAGGGTAGTATGGTATCCTGAAACAGAAAAGATATTAGGTAAAAAATGAGAAAATCTGAATAAAATATGGACTTTAGTTAATGATAATGCACCCATATTGGTTCATTTATTGTAATTAATGTAAGCTGTTAATAATAGGAGAAATTAGCTGTGAGGTATATGAGAACTCCCAGTAATATCTTTGCAACTTTTCTGTGAATCTAGAACTGTTTAATAAATAATGGGGAAAATGTAATCATACAGAATAAACTGGATTTTGAAATAACTTCTTGAGTTCACAGCTCTTTGGGAGTTATCTATACCAAGAAGTAAAATTGGTTATGCCCTAAGAATGGTCCTCTGTCTCCAAATACCTCCTTTTTGACTTCGCAACTTTAGATGAGACACTGAGGAATTGTGAGGGAGAAAGCGGCCCCCAATTTAATCGCCCAGATTGTTGAATCAGCCCTTAATATCCTGTGGTGGCAGATTTCATAGTAGAGAACAGTTCTTGGAGTTCTGCCATGAAGTAAACTGACTTCTGTGACTTACAGAATATGACTACAGGTAGAAGCGACCACAGAAGTAGTGGAGCCCGATTCTCTCACTTGGCAGATGAAGATATTGAGGCCAGCGGTGGGGAAATGCATCCACTTTGGATTGAGGACTAGAACTCAGTTTCCCTTTGTTGCTAGTGTTTTATTACAAAAAATTTCAAACATACAGTTACAATGATGGTACAGTGAATACCCTATATTCACCACTAGGTTCAGTGATTTAACATTTTGTCATATTTGCTTCATGTATTCACAGAACCATTTAAAAGTAATTTGCACACCTTGTGACACTTTACCCATAAATATTTTGGCCTATTTCCTAAGATTAAGGATATTCTTCTACATGTCCTTGATATTATTTAAAAAATAATTCATTAATGTATCTAATACCTACTCTGTTTCCTAAATTTTCCAATGTATATTTCAAAATGTCTTTTATAGATTTTTTAAACCCAAATCAGGATCTAATCAAGCTATCTCATTGCATTTATTTTATATTTATAATCTCTGTTCATCTGGAATATTCCCCAAACATTTCTTTTTGTGGATATTAACTTTCTGTTAAATGCCCCATGGCACACTGTTTGAGGAAAGTGGTATACTCATCTGAGACCCGAAGATGAACAAATATTAGGTTATTAAATATGAAATGTCTGATTTCTGTAAGTACTAAATTTGACAGTCACTATCTGTGACGTTTCATTTTGACACTTCTTGTTTTATTGGTATTGTAAAGGTACACCCTCATTCTTTCAAATGCATGTTTTGACTTGTGGTTATCTTTCAAATTTTTTAGAACAATTTTTGAACAACCATATATAAGTTAAAAATTTGTATTATTTTCAAATGTGAGTTCTGCTGTAAAACCAATACAACACAGACAGCTCAAAACGTCAACAAAGTGTTTGGAAAGGATGTGGCTCATGAACACACAGTACGTTGATGGTTTAAAAAGTTTCGTTCTGGTAATTTTAGTATTAAAAATGAGCCATCTGGACTACCTGAGACCAAGGTGGATAATGATAAACTAACTAACAACTGCAGTGGAAGCAAATTCATCTCAACCTACACATAAATTAACAACAAGGTTTGACTAAACACCAATTGGTCCATCTCATCTAAGTTATCAAATTTATGGGCACAGAGTTGTTCATAGTCTTCCTCTATTATCCTTTTAATGTCCATAGACTCTGTAGTGGCTGTGGTTTTCCCAATGATTAGTGATGTAAGCAAATTTCTGTGTGCTTACTGGCCTTTAACAGTTTTAAAAACATATCAAATACTTGAGATTGGCCAAGAATTTTGCCCCTGTTTTTCTGTGCTCTAAGCACAAATTTATTATTCTATTGGGGCGATTCAGCACTGAGTTTACTACTAGGGAAGGGAGAGAAACTGAAACATTACCATATGGCAGGTGCTTTACCTCCATAATCCAGGTACTTATTATTTCACTAAGATGACAAGTCTGTTGGGTTCCAATGCCTCCTTGACAATCAATGTTTAATAAATGAAAAAGAACACAAACATTATATTCTTGTCATCCTGCTCTTCTATACAGGGAAACAAAGACTGGGAAAATACACAAACTCAACCTATCACCTGAAAGAACCTCATCTTCACTGAGCCAAAGCTGATTATGAATATACTCTAAGTCCAGAGGATAGTTAAGAACAGTTCTTCACTGCTAACCTCAAGTAGTCTTTCCGTCCATCACAGAAATACCAAAAATATTCCTCTGCTTTTCTTTTCTACTCTTCTCTTGGGCTACATAGGATGGGGGATTCAGCTTTAATGTGTTGTAGTCAAGGCAGCACCTTTCCTTTGCCCCAATTTCTCCCTCCCACTCTTTGGAGTGAAATCTCTTTCTCTCCCCGCAACCACACCTTCCTAGTGCTTCAGTGCTGTGGGGCTATTACTCTCAAAGCTAAAGAAAATAGACAGGAAGCCCCACCCTGTCACATTTATCATAGCTTAAAATAAGTGTGCTCAGAAGAGAATAATGGAGGCAAAATTCTTGCCTTGTTGATTCTGGGTTTCAGAGAACTGTTTTTTCCCCCATAGAACTATATTTTAAAAATAACCGGAATTATGCAATAAAAGGAAGGTACTCCCCATCCTGCATATATGCAAAGTGCAAAGAACATTATCTATGAAATGACTGCTTTTGTAAAAGTTTCATTTGAAAAGATGAGATTTAGGAAGACAGCTGAATTCTTTTTTTCCTCCCACCTCATCCACATATAGAAGAGCTTCAAGTGTTCCTAGCTTTGAGTGCAAAAGAGGACAATTTCTTTCCTGTTTATTCACAAGGCAGAGAACCTGGTAAAGCCTTTACCTCTTGTCATTATGGTGTCTTTTCATTTCCTTTGGAAACTTCAAAACCAAGGACACGATGGTTTTCTAGCATGGACTTACATTTGAAATATGACTTCACCTAGGGTGATTCTAACTCAGCGCTAAATAAACAAATATTTACCTTCTTTCTTTTTTTCTTTTCTTTTCTTTCTTTATTTTTTTGTTTGTTTGTTTAGACAGGTTCTCATTCTATGCCCAGACTGGAGTACAGTAGTACAATCACAGCTCCCTGTAGACTTAAACTCTTGGGCTCAAATAAACCTCCTGCCTCAGCCTCCAAAGTAGCTGGGACTACAGGCACAGGCCACTGTGTCTGGCTAATTTTTTAAATTTTTTGTAGAGACAGGGGTTTCACTATGTTGCCCAGGCTGGTCTGAAACTCCTGGCCTCAAGTGATCTTCCCACTTTGGCCTCCCAAAATGCTGGATTGTATATGTGAGCCACCATACCTGATAATCTTATTTGAAACCATAACATTCTTTGCCTATTCAAGATCCTCCAACACCCTATAATGATTTGTAAACGTCTGAAAAAATATATGAAAAAAACAAAAAAGAAGGGAAGAAGTTTACGCAGGAGCTGAACAGATGGTTCAGCATAGAAGTTTCTGGAGACTGCTGGTGTTAGATGTGATTACAACAGAATTTTCTGTGTTATGTGCAGGGAAACCTGGTTCCAGAGGCAGCGAGGATACATGAATGAAAATCTAGACAGAGATCATAGCACCTCTGTCTGAATTCATACTCCATCCCTTAGCAGTTACGTGGTTTTGGTCACACGTTCTCTGAACTTTAGTTTCCTTAACTATGAATTGGAGATAACATGGATTAAATGAAACAATTCACATTACATTGATTAAGTTTTAAGTTCCATAGTGCTGCATAAATGTGAAACAATGGGGTTAATATACGTTGCTATTTTTCTCACTTTCTCCTCACTTACTGTTCCATAGTAACTTATTAACTTATAGAATTGAAAGGACATTTCTGATGCATATATTGAACCTGTAAGAATATGCTTATTCTCCACCCTTGTTAGTGTGCTCACTGGCTTGTTTTTCTATCTGATAATGAGATTTGTATTAGTATACACATACCTACTTGGTCTTCTTTATAATGCTGGCTCTTGTGTATTAAATAAATAGCTGATGTTTTATGTGTTAGATAACAGGGCTAATCAAGAGAAAAAGGTCTCAGGCTTGTCATCATTAGCTCTGTGTGGTAGCCTGGCTACATTCCTGCTACATCCCAGTGAAATTAGTTGTGTTATTAAGATGCTGAGGTTCACAAAAACATTGTTTTTCTCTTTGATTGCACTTCCCTTGCATTGTGTAGACAATGACAATGGGAACAAGGAGTCAAATAATACTCATCTGTTTCTCAACTGAAGCAGCCAAATGCAGCAGGCTTGTTCTATAGTACCACGGTGCTTAGACAAGTCTACCATTTTAGCACAAAATAGCAGGGCACAATGTTGCCTTTGTACTCAATTCTAGGCTGCTCTGGGTCTAAGCCTTTGGGAATGTACACAGTATTCTCAAGGCTGTTGAAAACCCACACAAAGAGATGGATCTTGTATACCTGCATGAATGGCTTGCTGTATACACCTTTCCTGGAAGGGTAAAGGAAATTTTCAGCCCCTGATTCTTGGCTGAGAAAACCATCCCTTAAGTCTGAAATTGTGTTTGCTAAATGTGAATAGAGTGTGGATTATGAATCATGTCAAAGCATTCCAAAACCATGTATATAAGAACCTGACCAAATATTTTACTACCTACAGTATATTGTGTGTGTGTGTGTGTGTGTGTGCGCGTGTGTGTGTGTGTATGTATGTGTGTGTGAGAAAGAGAGAGAGAGAGAGAGAGCGAGAGAGAGAGAGATTGAGTCATAATTTCTGGGGGCTGGCACAGCAGGAGAAAAAAATCAATTTTTCTTTTACATATTGGAATGGAAGGAGTGCTGCCTAAAAACTTAATTAGATTAGGATAGAAACTGGAATTTCAATGCTTTTGCTGGTTCTTTGTGCTGCTGAAGGCTAGAGATGATCACCCTTTGTTTAGCAGAGTTCTCCAGTGGTTTTTGGAGATGCAAACGTAGACTGAAAACATATCAGAGGTTGAATGAGTATAGGGAAAGAAAAATTGCTCTACACATTTTGTATATTGGAAAGTACATTGGAAAACTGTGAGCTGGAAGCTGGAGAGGTAAAGTGAAGCAACTCGAAGGGAGAAATGAAGACCGGAGAAGATGGTGACAAGCTTTGGCCTAAGGCATTCTGGCTGGTAAGGAATTCCTTCAGCAGGGAAAGGATGCCAGCATTTTACCACAGTCATGTGGCATGTGGTAGTACACTAATTTTGAAGTTATTTTCTAGAATCTTCTATGCTATTTCCCTCAAACTTTAGTAAAACCTGATTCACACATGAGTCTACGCTAGTGGTTCACTAGGGAAATGAAAACCTCTGTGTCTTACCAATAAGAGGAGTGTGTGGGGTGCAGGAGAGAGGACAAGGGTGCAGAAGGTGAGTTTCAGATCAGAGATCAAAATGCCGTACAAGAAATCAGAATTAGCAGTAATTGGGAAAAAATGTCAGGCACCTGATAATCCTTGGAGATACGGAGGAGAAAAAGGGAAGTCTGAGCTCTTCCTTTGAATTTTAAATAATATTCAAATATAAAATATTGGAAGATTAAAAATGGCTGCTGCACTCAAATGTTTATAGCAGCACAATTCACGATTGCAAAGATATGGAAACAACCCAAATGCCCATCAATACATGAGTGGATTAATAAAATCTGGCATATGTATTCCATGGAGAACTACTCAGCCATAAAAAATGGTGAATTAATACCTCTTGCATTAACCTGGATGGAACTGGAGACCATTCTTCTAAGTGACGTATCCCAAGAATGGAAAAACAAACACCACATGTAGTCACCATTAAATTGGAACTAATCGATCAACACTCATGTGCACATATGGAAATAACACTCATTGGAAATCAAGCAGGATGGAGGGGGGAGGAGGGGATGGGTAAATTCACACCTACCGGGTACAATGCACTCTCTGGCAGATAGGTACACTTGTAACTTTGACTCAAATAGTACAAAAGCAATTTATGTAACCAAAATGTTTGTACCCCTATAATATTCTGAAATAAAATTTTAAAAACTGGCTGCTGAAGTTGAAGGAATTGGGGATGTAACCAGCCAGGCTGTTGTATTAATACTTGGGAGATACTAGAAATACATGAAATAGGCACATGCACAAACTTTTTCCCACTGCATGCGCTAGCATCTGAAACAAAATATACCAGGTAGGAATATGGTCATATCCAACTCCCAAACCCCCTGATTTGTGATGTTATACCCTAAGAAAAATCAACATATGTCCGAGAGAGCATTTCCAGATCCTCTGGCCTATTCTTCACATACATTCTTCCCAGAGTCAGATTGTTTAAGGAATGTGATATTAAATGATGTGGCTCCTGTGGTATGTTTCTGTCGGTGGGTCATGTTTCATGCTCTGCAGCGATGGGGCCCACAGAGATAATCCCAGAAAACCTGTAGGCAGTGGAATAAGACTGCCTCGGCTTCCAAGGAATTCACAGTGTAGGGGGAGTAAAAGTCAAACCACACTTTATCACAATAAAATGTGATAAGTGCTACAATAGAGATATATACCAGGTGCTGTGGGCGCACAGAGAAGAGAGTCTTTTACTCTGCCTGGGGATGATACAAGCAAGGAGAATGAAGGAAGCATTTGTTGACAAGATGATGTTTGAGCTGTGATTTGAGAGCTTCTACCCAGAAGCAAAACGGGAGTAGAGGCATTCTGGGCTGAAGGAGTAATACGCACAAACATTCAAGGTGTGGAAGAGCTTGGTGCACTCAAAGCACGGCATAGGCTGCCTGTAGGGGTTGTCAAGAGGGACAGTAGAGGGGAAACGGGCGGGACTCATATCACAAAGGACTGGGCATGCTGGGTTAAGAATTTGGACTTTATAGGGAGCCATTTATTATTCAAAGACACCTACAGGAATTAGCAAATTGGGGCAGTCACCAGGGTCTTGTTTTGAAGGAGGGGGCAGGTCTGCAGTGGTCGGAAAAGCTAAACTAAAACACACTTGCTACTGCCAACCTATATATGCCTTCCAACCGTCACTTCAATTTTATCTCTTTCTGACAGCTTGCTACCCTTGACTGTAATTCTTCCGTATATCACTCATATATACTAATTGATGTTTGAGGCTCTAGGTCTATCTTGATCCATAGTTTTAACCAGATACCACCTGGATAAAAATGTTACTGCAGGCAGAGACATCCACACTTGTTCCAGAACCTTCTATTCACCCCACCCCACCTCCATTCTCACCATCATTTCTTGAATGGTTCAGAAAATAATAGTTCAGACACAGAAGAACTACAAAGTTGGGGTGAAGAATTACTAGTTACACAACGATCATTTGTATCAGTGTGGTCATTCTCATATCAACAGTGATATTTGAGAAGATGGAAGGGTTGATTATTTGTCAAGATGATTTTAAAGATGAAAATTCATATATGAATATGTCTGGCATACAGGATGCACAAATTTTCTTTTTGGTGCATGAAAACAAGAAAGGCCAACATTTCAAATATTTCTCTTTACTTGAAAATCATAGCAATTGGAATACATAGTTTTTGTAATGAATACCTTTGAAAGAAATCTTTCCAATAAAGATGACAGCCCCACAAATATATACACCTATTATGTACCCATGATAATTAAAAATAAAAAATTTAGGCTGAGCATGGTGGCTCATGCTGTACTCTGAGCACTTTGGGAGGCAGAGGTGGAAGGATCACTTAGGTTCAGAGTTAAAGACCAGCCTGAGCAACATAGCAAGACCCTGTCTCTACAAAAAGCACAAAATTTAGGCCAGGTGTGGTGGTGCACACCTGCAGTCCCAGCTACTTGAGAGGCTGAGGCAGGAGGATCACTTGAGCCCAGGAGTTTGAGGCTGCAGTGAACTATGATTATGCCACTGCACTCTAGCTTGGGTAACAGAGTACTAAATACACTAGTTAGGGTTTTAGGGTTAGATCTGGCATCCAAAAAACAGTAGTTGAAACAATGTAAAATTTGATTTTTCTTCTCATAGAATTCTAGAAGCAGGCAGTCCAAAGAAGGGACCCCTAGGGAAATAGGTGCCACTACTAAGGTTCTGCCTTGGCTGTATCAGCTCTAGCCATCATATCTGTATTCCAGCTAGAACATAGTAAGGGATAAAGGAGAAAAACAAAAGTTCACGCTAACTTCTTTAAAGAAAGGTCACAAAGGTTTCCACATGACATTTCCACATATTTCTCACCAGCCACATTTAGGTACAAGCAAGGCTGGGGAAAATCATCTTTGTTCTGAGTAGCCATGTTCATGGATTCTATTACCCAAAAAAGAGAAAAGTGTATATTGGTGGACCACTAACAGCCTTTGCTACACTCTTCTGTGGTTTGGACTATTTATGTATTTATGTATTTTTGGAACTCTTACCAATTTGGGGGATTTTCTTGTTTTGTTCCTATATTGGGAGAAAGAGCATGGGAGTGGAAAGAATACAGTCTTTAAATGGAGATATAAGAATAAAAAAATGGTGTGATAATTAGGTTTCCAATTTTACAGTCTCTCCTTTTTCTCCTAAAAAAACGTTTAACCCAAGAATGCTGAATGGGTTTTGTGAAAAAGGCCATAGGTGCAGGTTTGAGAAAAACTGACACAAGAGGATGTATCAATCTTATGAATATGTATTTTGGGATATCCACTGCTCTTAAGGAGAAGATAGTCAGTGCACAAAAAGAATGTAAATGGTTTTATTAAGATCCTGGTCTGTGAAGACACCAAATGCAAATAGTGACCATGTTATTGCTGCTGTAGTGTCCTGTGAGGAGAGACCTCTCTGGCTGCCTCGAGGTTGTGGTGCACCATAAACCAGCCAGTTCTTTCTTAGGCCTTGAGTTCTCAGCTAGAAAAATCTGATGTGGAAGTAAATTCTGAGATTCCCTCCATATCTGACTCTAACTCACTAAAACTAGATGTGAATGTTAAAAAAAAATGTGGGTTCTATTTTCCAACATGATAGAATGCAGACAAATACCATTGAGGTGCATTCATTAAACTCTGTTCTCTATGCCTTGCTCTTTTGTGCACAGGGTTGCATTTCAGGCAGAGTGATAAGCCTTCATTTTTGAATTGCACCACTTTTTCTCTCTTAGAAACTAATCTCTTCAAAAGCACAGTAATGTTTAATCTCTTCAGTGTACAATGATTTTTAATCTATCTAGAGGCAAGTAATTATGAAGATATTCTAGAATCTAAGGACTATAAAGCTGGAACCACCTAAAAGTCTAAATCCTGTTTAAGCTAATCTGTAGCATATGTATAACTATGGTTGAGATCAATGAAATCTAATGAGGTGTAAAACAATTTTTATATAGAATTATGCTAACTTTTTATGCATCAGATTTAGTGACTTTGAGGTTAACTAAATTTTATGGCACTGATATTAAGCCAATCCATCTCATTACAATTCAGTCAGTTTTAAATCCCTTATAAAAGATATATTTTAAAACATATATATATCCTTTTTCAAAGACTTTTGAAATTGGCTGCCCCTATGGAAAATCAAAAAATTGAGAAGTAAAGAAATCAGGCAAGTGCCCAAAGTCTAGTTGGAAAACCTGAACAAAGTGAGAGGAAAAGTTTATATTGGTCTGAAATGTTTACAACTGAAAAAAAAAAATCTATCTGGCTTTCACACTAAATCCATTATCTTTGTCAGAGTCTGTTCTTAAGTCTGATAGAATAGATTTAATTACAGATACAATTCTGTGAGGCAAGTAACCATCAGAGAGTGGAGGAAAGCCCTCAGGTGGTTCCCTTGGCAATGTTGGATCTGACTTGCCCCCACCGGGGATGGCAGAGAGGGAGTTTTTTTCCCTTCAAAAGATGTATTGTTGGCTCATTGCAATGCTTGAGCAAGAAAGCTGTTCTCAGATCAATCTACAGCCAACCAAAATGTGTGTGCCTTCTATGACTTCCTGGACCTGAATAGTGGTATACCAGCCAAGCTATACTCCAGTGCTTCATGCAGGGACAAGTTGCTCTAACACAGCAGCAGTTTGCCCATAGGTATGACTACAGAGGTGTTACAGAGTAAAGTCTGAGACTAGATTATCAGGTGTCAAGGATTTATTGGTAAGACACTATAGTCAATAGGCATTGTATAACAAACTTTTTAGATATTTAGCAATATCCTCTCCCAAAATAACCAGTCTCACAAAAATCTCTAAAATATGTACAATTCAATTTAAATGACTGACAATCTAGCCACACTCACATGGACCATGTGGGTCAGTAACACTGTCTTTAAGTTTCAGACAATATTTCAGTTTGACTTTAAACATGGTATAAAGACAAGACAGAGTTAGAGTAAACTAATGCTGTAAATCAATAGTGTAGCCTTCTACTCTTACACAGTAGCTAAAAGAATTTCACTTTGGATGTCATCACTTTTTTATGACTTCTACTTAGAGTTCAGGGAAAGCACATGAGGAGATTACTTACAAATCCTCTTCTGAACTGATCCCCACACTTTTCAATGGTCTTTTTGTTGTTTTAACCTTTAAATAATTTATCGAAAGTTTTAAGAGGTAAAAGTGACAACATATAGTTTTAAATGAATGAAAGATAGATAAAATGACCTATTGTTAGTATAAATCTCTAAGGAGTAATAATTTTTCATTAGAAGGGAAACATGACACTTCTTTGAGAATGGAACATGTGGGTCTCTAGCAAGCCCAGTTTTACACATAAAATGATGTGTGATCATTATTAAAATATTAGCATATTTTTAAGTTGTCATTTCACAGTTCATTTCAAAGCACAAGAAAAATTATGGAAGAGGAGATAGTGAACATTAATTATGATTTAATTGGTAATATGCTTTCCAAAGTCTTCAAACGTATAGCTTCTTCCATGAAAGAACATCTGAAAAGAAAGGCAGAGATTATTATTTTTATACTTTATTTAATATAATAAGAGGGAAACTCAGCAGGTGTCATCTATCTGAAATAACATTCATTTATCACTTACTACTCTAGAATTAAAAGTAACACTGAGATACACTTGCTTAAACAAAGCCAAAAACCAAGATTCCAAAGGAATAATGATATGCTTTAGCAATTTAACTACCTGATAAAACAAAAATTAACATTGTTTAGAGGAAGATAAAGAATCCGGAGTATCTAAAACTTCTTATTCATAATGCCCAATATACAATCAGAAATTACTACGTATGAAAGAAGTAGGAAAGGATGACTTATAAGCAAGAGAAAAAAATCAATAGAAGCTGATCCACAGATGGTTCAGTTACTGAAATTAACAGACAGAACTTTAAAATAATAATTATTAATATGTTAACAAATATATAGAAAAAGATAAATATAACAGATGAAGATATGGGATTTTAGGAGAGATGGAATATCTAAGAAAGAACCAAATGGAAATTGAACTGAAAAATTCAACATCTGAAATTTAAAAAGCCCACTAAATGGACTTACCAGAAGATTAGACACCAAGAAGGAATCAGCTAACTTGAAGACATGTTAATGGAAATTATTCAAATTGACATACTGAGGGAAGAAAGATTGAAAAAACTTAAAATGCCTCAATGACCTTAGGACAATATCAGGTGATATGATGGAGACAAAGAAATGGAATACTAAACACAAAAGCAGGGAAAAAGAGATCAAAGGAACAAAAAATAGAGAGGCCAAACATAAAACAAATAAATAGTAAGATACTAGATTTAAACTTAGCCATATCAACAATTACATTAAATATACAAGGACTGAAACTTCCAATTAAAAGGCAGAGAATACAGACTGGATAAAAGGCAAAACCCAGCATATACTGTTTACAAGAGATACACTTTAAAGATAAAGACAGATGGATTAAAATACAAGGATGGTTCTGGTTTCTTTTCTGGAACGTGAGGTGCTTAGAAGTTGTCACTCCATCAAAAAACTAAAAAGCTGAAAAATCTACAACTCTTCTTAGATCCTTCAGAGAAGTAAGGTCATTCCTTACCCTTCATTGCTATCCCCTACATTGGAGAGGCAGACAGATGGATACAGAGAATCACAACTCAAACAGAGCAGAAACACACTGCATGGGAACCAGTACTAGGGTTGGAAAACTTGAACTGTAATTAATAAATTTCTGGAAACTCAATGTGGAAAAGTTTGAAATATATAAAACACTGGGTGAGGGCAATAATACAGGGGTCCTCCCTGACTTGTGAGTTTTATTTCCAGGAACTCTACAAGGTTCTCACAGTGAAGATTAGAGAAAAATCCCCACAGGCTTCTGCAGAAGGAGGGAAAAAGAAATCATTTTGAAAGACACCAGAGCATTCTATTCTTCTTAACAAGGATTGCCCTCAAGAGAAATTATTGTATCATATCCTAATCTACTGGGTTTTATCAAAGCCTAATCAACCTGAAGGAAGGGATATATCCAACTCCAGTCTCTTCTAGTCTTCAATGTTGAAAGAAAGGAAATACCCAAATCCAGCCCACTCTAGACATCCTGTATCACTTAAGAGGGTGAAAAAAAGAAAACACCAAGATGCGCTTGTGAAGTTCACAGTACTAAAAGACTGAGACCTAATCATAGGACTATAGAACACTTTCCCTCCCCCACGCCTTACCACCACATTACTGAAAACCAATTACTGCAGTTCCTTTTACCCAGTAGTACATCACGTCTCTCAACAAAAGTCTACAGGGCATACTAAAGAGCAAAAACAGTTTGAAGAGACTGAACAAGCATCAGCACAAGATCTAGGTATGGCAGGGATATTAAAATGATCAGATCATGAATTTAAAACAGAAGAATGCTTTCGATGGGCTCATGACTGGACATGGCTAAGGAGAGAAACTCTAATCTTGAGAATGTGACAGTAGAAACTCCCCGGCTGAAAAGCAAAGAGAAAACAACTGAAAAAAAATGGAATCAAGTATCCAAGAACTCTGGACAAAAGGCGTAACAAATATGTAATCAGAATACTGGAAAGAGAAGAAAAAGAGAAAGGAACAGAAGCAATATTTGAAGAAATAATGACTAAAAATTTCACCAAATTAATATCAGATACCAAACCACGGATCCAGGAAGCACAAAGAACAACAAGCAGAATAAATGTCAAACAAATAAATAAGTAACAAAACCTATACCTAGGAATATAAAAACCAAAGTGCAGAAAATCAAAGATTAAAAAAAATCTTGAAAGAAACCAGAAGAAAAAACACCTTACCTGTGGAGGAGCAAATATAAAAAGTTCATCTGACTTCTTTTCAGAAACCATGCATGCAAGAAGACAATGGAGTGAAATATTTAAAGTGTTCAGAGAAAACGCCACCAACCTAGTATTCTGTGCCCTGAGAAATTATCCTTTAAAAGTGAAAAAGAAATAAAGACTTTCTCGGAAAAACAAAAATTGAGGGAAATTGTTGCTAGTAGACTCCCTTTGCAAGAAATGTTAAAAGAAGTTCTTCTGAGAGAAGAAAAATGATATAGGTCAGAAACTTGGATCTCCATAAAGAAAGAAAGAGCATTACAGAAGACATCATGGAGGTAAAATAAAAACTTTTAATTTTCTTATTCCCATTTAATCTACAAATAACAGTCTGTTCAAAATAATATTAGAAAAAATATATTTAGTGATTATAGCTTATGTGTATGTGAAATGAATGACACAATGATACAAGATTGATACAAGAGATAGCAATGATACAAGAGATATGAATATTTCATAATTATAAGGTACTTGCACTACCCATGCAGTGGGATAGTGTTATTTGAAAGTGGATTTTGATTAGTTGCAAATGTACATTTCCAACTCTAAGGCCACTACTAAAAACAAGTTTTAACAAAGTATATTTAATATTCTAAGAAAGGAGAAGAAATGGAATTGGAATTATACAAAATGCAAAAGGCAGAAAGAGTGGAAGATAAAAATAGGAATGAGGAACAAGGGCAATGAACAGAATACGATAATAAACATGGTAGATATTAATTTAAATATATCAATAACACTTCAAATGTCAATGCTCTAAATATATCAGTTAAAAGAGATTATCAGAGTGGATCAAAAAACAACACTCAACTATACATTGGCCACAAGAAATCCAGTTTAAATATAAAGACATATGTAAATTAAAATAATGGAATGGAGCAAGATATACTGCTAACACTAATCAAAAGAAAGTGAGAGTAACTCTAATAATTTCAGAGCAAGGAAAATGACCAGAGATAAAAAGGGGCATTATGTAATGATAAAGGGGTCAGTTCTCTAAGAAGGCATAACAATCTTTCATGTGTATGCACCTAACAATAGGAGTGTTAAAATACATGCGGCAAAAATGGATAGAATTATAAGGAGAAATAAATGAATCCACTTTATTATAATTGGAGACTTCAACACCCCTCTATAAGACATGGAGAGTTCTTGCAGGCAGAAAAATCAGTAAACATAGCTGAACTCAACAGCACCATTAATCAACTGAATGTAATTGACATCTATAGATTACTTCATCCAACAATAGCAGTAGACACAATTTTCTCAAGCTCATGAGAAATGTTCACCAAGATAGATAATATTCTGGGCCATAAACACACCTTAACAAATTTAAAAGAGAAGAAATCATACAATGTCTGTTCTCAGAACGTTAATGGAATTAAACTAGGAATCAATAGCAGAAATATAGGCAGAAAATCCCACAGTACTTGGAGGTTAAACAATACAACTCTAAATAACACATAGGTCAAAGAAGAAATCTGAAGAGCTGTTTTAAAAATACTTTGAACTAAATGAAAATGAAACAACAACATTTGTGGGATGCAGTGAAAGCAGTGCCTAAAGAGAAATTTATAGCATTGAATGCATATATTTAAAAAGAAGATCTAAATTAATAATCTAAGATATCACTTTAGGAAAGTAGAAAAAGAAGAGCAAATCAAATCAAAGTAAGTACAAGGGAAAAAGTTAAAGCAGAAATCAATGAAATTAAAAACAGGAAATCAGTTGAGAAAATCAATGGAACCAAAAGCTGCTTCATTGAAATGAACAACAGAATTGATAAACTTTTAGCCAGGCTAATTAAGAAAACAAAAAAAAGAGAGCAAGAGAAGACACAAATTGCTAATATTAGAAATGAACAAGGAGATTCTGACATCAGCTAGATAGCTGACTAGAAGCCCCTACCACTCGACTATCCCATAAAGACAGCCAAAGCAAGAAATAAACAGCTATATTTTGACAAAAATAGCTAAAGGAGAGTGCTGTAGCACAGCAAAAAAAGTAACAGAAACCCTGTGAGCACAGAAACTCAGGATAGCCACACAGAGAACAGAAGGAAACACCTGATCTCCAAAACCAGGTGTTTTGGAGCCAGGATCTCCAGCCAGGATCAGCTGGGAACCAGGAGGAACTTTTCCTGGCAGAGAAAAGGTAAGCAAGAGGATCTTAATAGCCCCCAGCAACACCTTGGGAACCTAGAGTCCTCCCCACTGAGGACTCCTGCAGTTCTCACAGGCACTGAGCCCAGCCCAGAGAGCTAGCTGGTGTCCACACAGCTGTGCTCCCCTCAGAGAAGAAGCTGATGCTGTGTTCTAGCCCCTGTGGCCTACACAGCTACTACGCTACACCATCATAGATCTGGAATTACTGCTGCAGTGTGTCTTGTTCCAGGGATGAGTGGCCATGGGACCTTTTCATCCCTGAAGCTAAGACACCACTGAGCCACTTCTGCCCTGTGACCCAACATTCCCAAGCCAAGCTGTGAGCAGCTGTTACTCCCTTCCCCATAGGGCGAAGTGGAGATGGAGCTGCCCCACCTACACCTCCCAATTGCTGCTATGCCCTGCACCTGGGGCCTGGAACTAAAGCTATGTACTCCCTCCTGGGGAAACAGTGCATTGGTGGAGCTGCTCTACCTACTCTTCCTAGTCACTGCTGCACCCTGTTCCTCTGTGCCTGAGTTGAAGCTACACACTGCCTCCCAAGGAAACAGTGCCTTGGCAGAACTGCTGCATATACCCTTCCCAATTGCTGCTGCATTCATGTCCATAGAACTTGAGTTAAAGCTGTGCACTGCTTCCTGGGGAAATGGTGCTTTGGTGGAGGTGCTCTATATAACCCTCCCAGCCACTAATGCACCCTGCCTTCTTTCCCCTTGTTCTGGGGCTAAAACCATGCTTCACATCCTGGGGAAATCATGTCTTAGCCATCCAGAGCAGTCACTCACCCCTCTGAGGTAAAGTGGTACCTCCTAGAAAACAATACCTTAGCCTCCCAGAGTGGTCACACCCCCTGGGCCTAAGCTGAAGCAGTGCATTGCCTCCTGAGGAATTAGAGCCTTGGCTGAGCTGATGTAGTATCTTGCATCCCAGGGAAACAGCAGGAGCTGAGCTGAGACACCCCATCCTACTGGCCAAACAACTCTAGGACTCTGCTTACCTGGTGCTGAACTAGTCTTTTTGAGTCTAAGTTGTTAAGAAACCCTTCTCCCTGAGGAGTCAAATCATTGCTGGGCTGTTCCCTGGCCCCAAGGCCCAAATGACAGCTGTGCTCTGTTATTTTGGGTCCTTGCTGCTGCTGCACCTGGCCTCATAGAGTCTGGGATATTGCCAAGTTCCACCATCATTGTGTAGTGAGTCATCACTATACAATGCCTCATCTGCCGCGACCCAAGTTGCTATTGAGCCCTATTGGCTCTGGCTCCCAAATCACAGCCATATCCTGCTTCTTGGTCCAAACTTGCAGAGCAGCCCTTCTTACCCAGAGTCTGGCCAGTACTGTGCCCTCCCCACCCGCTGGGTCAGAATTACAGTTACAACCCAGTCCCTTGGCCCTGAGCTGCTAGGGGGTGCCTCAGAGTTACAAATCCTAGCTCTTTGGGCAATCTACATTCAACCCTGACACAGAGAGTGGACTTGCACCCCAAGACCTAGATGTCAGAATAAGTTCATGAGACCCTGAGCCTAGGACCCTGGCTGTACAGCCACTCTGAGCACCTGCACCTGCAGCTAAGTGCCACTGCAGATTCTTGTAGGCTATCTCAGACCCAACACCAAAAGGGATACCCTCAGCTTAGTTTCCCCATTATGGGGAAAATGAGAATAGGAGGACCCCTAAAACCCTTACCACTGAGGATCTTAAAAACCTATACTGCCACTGCCATTGACAGATCCAGCTTGTCACTGAGGCCTCCATATTTTCACAGACATCGATTGTAACTAAAGAAGCTGCATGGAGAACATATCTTTGCATCTATTCAGAACCAGAGTCACAACTGGCACACTAAACCCCATCTGTAGGTGAAAGTTTTTCTCTATGAAAGTCACTCTAGAAAGTTCGGAAGAGGTGATCATCCCACCAGATGCGTATACGTCAATGCAGGGACACAAGCAACATGAAAAAGCAAGAAAACATGATACCACCAGAGGAACACAATAACTCTCCAGTAACAGACCCTAGAGAAAGGGAAATCTATGAATTTCCAGAAAAGAAATTAAAAATAATTATCTTAAGGAAACTCAGCAAGATACAAGAAAATACTGGTAGATAATTCAATGAAATCAGGAAAGCAATTGACTATATGAAAGAAAAATTCAATGAAGAGACAGATGCAAAAGAGAACCAAACAGAAATCCTGCAGCTAAAGAATTCAATGAATAAAATAAAAAGTATAATAGAGAGCTCCAACAACAGATTAGATAAAACAGAATAAATAATCTCTAAATTTAAAGATAGGTCATTTGAAATTAATAACTTAGCCAATAAGACAAAAAAAAGAAAATAAAATAAATAAGAATGAAAAAGAATAAAGCAAGCCTACAGGACCTATGGGACACCATTAAGCAAACAAATATTTGAATTTTGATAATTTCAGAAGGAGAGGAGATGGGGAAAGGTGTAGAAAAATGAATTAATAAAACAATAGCTGAAAACTCTCCAAGTCTTGGAAAAGATATGGATATTCAGCTCCAGGAAGTTCAAAAGTTCTTAAATAGATTCAACCCTAAATTCCTCCCTGAGTCTCATTATAGTCAAATTGCCAAACATCAAATACAACTAGAGAATTCTAAAAATGTCAAGAAAAAAGCATCAAGTCATATACTAGAAATCCCCATTAGACTAACAGATTTCTCAGCAGAAATCTTACAGTCCAGGAGAGACTGGGATGATATATTCAAGGTACTGAAAGAAACAGCCAGCCAAAAATGTTATATCCAGTAAAGCTATCTTTTAGAAATGAAGGTGAAAGAAAGTCTTTCCTAGAAAAGCAAAATTGGAAGGAATTTACTACCACTAGACCAGCCTTATAAGAAATGCTCAAGGGAGTCCTCCATTTGTGAGCAAAAGGACAATAATCGCCATCAGTAAACATGCAAAAGTATAAAACTCATTGGTAGAACAGATACACAAAGGATAAAGAGAAAAGAATCAAAGCTTATCACTGCAGAAAATCATTAAACCTCAATGAAAAACAATAAGAGCAGAAGAAAGAAACAAAAGATTTACAAAACAACTAGAAAACAATCAACAAAATGACAAGAGTAAGTCCTCACCTATCAATAATAACCTTGAATGGCAACAGATTAAATCCCCAAATTAAAAGATATAGACTGGCTGAATAGATTTTTAAAAAATCCAACTATATGCTGCCAACAAAAAACTCACTTCACCTGTAAAGACACACACAGAGGATTGAAGGGATTGAAAAGCATATTCCATGCAAATGAAAACCAAAGTAAGCAGGAGGAGCTATACTTAAATAAAATAGTCTTTTAAGTAAATAGATGTAAAAAGAGACAATGAGGGTCATTATATAATGATGAAGGGAACAATTTAGCAAGAGGACATAACTATTATAAATATATATGCATACCACACTGGAGCATCAAGATATGTAAAGCAAATATTATGAGGGAGAGATAAATTCCAATACAATAATAGTTGGGGATTTCAACATCTCACTCTAAGCATTGGACATATAATTGAGACAGAAAATCAATAAAGAAACATTTGATTTAAACTGCATTTTAGACCAAATGGACCTAACAGACATTTACAGAGCATTTCATCCCAAATCTATAGAATACACATTATTTTCATCAGCACATAGAACATTCTCTAGGACTAGACTGTATGTTAGGGCACAAAATAAGTCTCAAAAAATTTTAAAAATTGAAATGATATCAAGCATCTTTTCTGACCATGAGATAAAACTAGAAATCAATAATAAGAGGAACTTTCAAAACTATATGAATACATGGAAATTAAACAACATGTTCCTGAATGACCAATGAGTCAATTAAGAAACTAAAAAGAGAATTTAAAAATTTCTTGAAACCAATGAAAATATAAATACAACATAAAAAACCTATGGGATACAATAAAAGTACTATTCAGAGGGAAGCTTATAGTAAGAAACACCTATATCAAAAAAGTAGAAAGATTTCAAATAAACAACTTAACAATACATATTAAGGAACTAGAAAAGCAAGAATAAACTAAGCACAAAATTAGTAGAGACAAAGATATAATAAATGTCAAAGTAGAAATAGACAAAATTGAGTACAGACTTTCCATGAATATAGGGGCAACATCTTCAACTAAACAGTGGGAAATTGAATACAACAATGTATAAAAAGAACTATGCAGTATGATTATGTGGGATTATTTCCAGGTATGCAAGGCAAGTTTAACACTAGGAAATCAATGTAATCCATTGTATTGACAGGCTAAAGAATAAAAATTACATGATCATATCAATAGATGCCAAAAAAGCATTTGATAAAATCCAAACTCATTCAAACTAGGAACAGAAGGAGCATATTCAATTGGATAAAGAGTATCTACATAAAATCTAGAGTTAATATCATACTTAGCAATGAGAAAACAGAGCTTCCTCACTAAGATCAGGAACAATGCAAGGATGTCCCCTCTAAGCTCTTCTTTTCAATATCATACTGGAAGTTCTAGCTAATGCAATGCTATGGTTTGAGTGTCCCCACCAAAACTCAGGTTGAAATTTGCATCCTAATATAGCAGTGCTGAGAGGTGAGGCCCAGTGGGCGGTGTTTGAGTTATGGGGATACTGACCTCACAAATATATTAATGCCATTTTGTGGGAGTGAGTGAATTCTCACTCTCGCAGGAATGGATTAGTTCCTGTGAAAGTGGGTTGTTATAAGTGAGTCCAGCCTCTGCTGCATGTCTCTTTCCATGCATGCAGTGAAAGTGGGTTGTTATAAGTGAGTCCAGCCTCTGCTGCATGTCTCTTTCCATGCATGCATTTTCCCTTCAGCTTTCTACTATAAGTTGAAGCAGCACAAGACCCTTACCAGATAGTCTGCCCAATCTTGGACTTTTCATCCATGAGAAACATGAGCCAAATAAATATCTTCTCTTCATAAATTGCTGTCTCAGGTGTTCTGTTATAGTAGCAGAAAATGACTAAGACATGCAATGAGAAAAAAATGAAATAAAAATATACAGTTTGGGAAGGAATACATAAAGCTATCTTGATTTTCAGATGACATGATGGTTTCTATAGAAAATCTAGAAGGAAAGGCCAGGCACAGTGGCTTATGCCTGTAATCCTAGCACTTTGGGAGGCCAAGGCAGGAGGATTGCTTGAGGTTGGGAGTTCAAGACCAGCCTGAA
>CAUYRT010084077.1:0-16485 GCA_963574885.1 Lepilemur ruficaudatus | reverse complement strand
ACCTGAGCAAGAGTGAGACCCCGTCTCTACTAAAAATACAAAGAAATTAATTGGCCAACTAAAAAAAAATATATATATATAAAAAAATTAGCCGGGCATGGTGGCACATGCCTGTAGTCCCAGCTACTCAGGAGGCTGAGGAAGGAGGATCGCTTGAACCAAGGAGTTTGAGGTTGCTGTGAGCTAGGCTGATGCCACGGCACTCTAGCCTGGGCAACACAGTGAGACTCTGTCTCAAAAATAAATAAATAAATAAACATTTGACAGATCTGAATTTGGATATAAGAAAAGCAATATGATTATCATCCAGTAGATATGCATTCAGAAATAGCAGTTTAGGAGGTTGATACCCGACTAGTCTATCGTCACATTTAGAACTCCAAATCTTAGCCTCAACAGGTGCTCACACAAAGAGGTGGCGCATATCCAATACTCACATGCTAATGGCCAAGCTGCCATTGTTTCAGCTTCTCCCTTGTAAGCATATTTCTCTCGTGGCCTTTCTTTGGTCAGTGCTACTTTACAGTGAGAATGTTACCTGCACAGCACACCTGTTTCTTCTAGGAGACAGGTGGCTTAAAAAGGCACACCGGCCTGGTTCCTATGACATTTTGTTAAACAATAAATCCTGCAAAACAAAATCCTTTGTGGCTCATGCAGCCTCTCTAATGAGGCAGATGTCCTCTGTATAGTTCCTTGGGGCCTAAAATGCAAATATTGCTGTGCTGATAATCACTGGACCTCAGTTTTAGTGATCATTTCTATCTTCATTATCTCCTAGTATCTCCATAAAAATCCATTCTAAGCCAAAGAATTTGATGCATATAATGCAACTGATATGAAAGGTTTATTGGCCTCACTATCAATAAATGGAATTAAATCTCTTTTAAGTGGTAATGATTCTTCAGAAGGGACAACAGATAATAAGACCATGGCAATAGAACCTTCAGTGATGATTCCTTTACATGACAACTTATTATCATTGCTAATTGGTCATTGCTACCTATTCTTTTAGGCATATTAGATATGTATCCTTCTAAATATTACAATTCTAGCCCACTTGCTTCAAGAGAAAATCTTTATTGGCAGTATCATGCATTATTAAACTATGCCATAGGGCACCATCTTTGAGCTTAAACAATACTAAAGAACATATCATGCCAAATAGTCTAATAAAAAAGTAGCCATGTTCCTACTCTGTGATGCGAAATCCAGAAAACAAGTTTTGACGATGAGAATACCAATTTTTTTTCCCGCCAATCTTAGTCCTGAGTATTTTTTCTTTATCCTTCTGCCTTTGTTTTCCTTCAATTTTCTGGTGGTTTCTTGAATTGTCTCAGTAAAGCTACGACTTTCTCTTCCTTATATTTTTAATAATAATTACATATAATTTCTTTGAATACTTTTTAAAATAGTAAGAAAGAATCACTTGGAATAGCAATTGCAAGTTAGACTCTGGCAATGGTGTGTACATTTGCTGCCATCTATAGGCTGGCAATAAAGTTCATGGCCAAAACGAATCTTGACCAGGCTCACCCACATTATTAATATAGAGAACAGGCGCTTCCTCACCAGTAAGAATCCTGGGATTTTTCAGGAATGTGTGTAGTCAATATTACTTTAATTTCCCTCTACAGGGAAGGTTTTTACTTGGCATGGAGACTTGGGTAGAAATTACAAGTTTTAAGTAATATTGGGATAGGCAATTCTTTTAATAAACCTTCCATTTATTTTTGCTATTAATACTTGACTATCAGTAAACTTTTTTAAACAAAAATCAAGATTGTAAGTAAAGCATTAGGACATGTTTCTGTTTGCCATTTGAGATAAATGTGGAAATCATACATAATTTACACTCTGCCATTTCATATTGTCCAGCCAGTGATAAAATTCTCTTCTTTATGCACCAACTTTTTTTTTTGCTAAAACCATCAGTCATATTTAGTACCTACAGTATCTGCAACCAGTAATTAAGAGATGAATTTTCAAAACAACGTTTTTAAATAGTGTACATGTATTTACAGATTTTTCTTCTTGCCATAAATAACCAAGCCTCTGTGAATTTGGGTTTTGACAAGAGATCTGACTTGTACAGGTTTTTGCACAACATTCATCTTTCATCACTCTTCTGCCTCTGGACTTAAGAGCAAGTGTGGTACAGAGCTCCCCAGGGGCGATGCCTGCAGAAAAGAAAACCAATTTGGTCATGGCACAGACAGCGTTTCTTCAGATATTTAAAATGCAATATACTTGGACAGGGTAGCGCTACAGGTCTTACGTCTTGCTAGAGGCTTGCTGAGGGGCTTCAGCAGCAGTTGCCACCACGGGTGGCTTCCAAAAACATCCTAGAGGAAGAAGACAAATCGGTTGCCAATTATTCTATTTTACTCCTGCTGTTAACGCAGGTCTCAAAATCTCTTCCAGCCCTATTTAGCTCCCTTGGATTGGAAATGCATGTGTTCTAGACTTATCTGCATAGCTAGATTGTCAACTACCACTTAAGGATAGTGGCTTTGTGGCTCTTATAATCAGACCTACAGTGTTTTGAGTTATTAGAAACAATAAGTAGTTATTGAACAGTTGAAAAGACTGAGAGGCTAAAAACTGCCACTATGCATTAAAATGTAAAACCTGCACATTCAGTCATGGTAAAGAACTAGAAATGGCTTCTCCCTATCCATCTCCCCCACCTATGCAAAAGTAAAAAATGTTCAAACCCTTGCCAACTAAGAGGCTATATCTGCCCAACCTTTCCCATTTGTCATACTGCATCTCCTTAAAGTTGTTTTTTCCCAGTAATTAGAACTTGCCTTGCACCTGTATAGTGATAGTATCAACAGCTGGCATTAATCAAGGATTTATTGCATTCCTCAGATCTTACAGGTTGTAGAAACCCTAGAAGGCATGCTTTCCTCTGTCCAACTCAGTCTGCACATAGCCGCTGCATGAGCATTGCGGATCCCACATTCAAGCTGTGCCCCGGACGCCTATGCCTAATCTCAATCAACAAGACTCTGACAAGGAAAGAACACTGGCCTAGGAGTCAGAGGACATAAGTCTCATCCTGGTTCTTCCATGTACAAATTTTGGCTTTAGTAATTCACTTACTTCATTAAGCCTCAGTTTCCCTGTATATATAAAGGAGCTAATACTTCTAAAAAATGTTCTGTAAAAATGTGTTAATGTATGTGAAAGCAATGTGTAAACTATAAATTCCTACGTAAATACATATGGATCGATAGTTATTATTGCTACCAGATCAATACAGGAAATCAGCTGGGTGATGAGTGTCAGAGCCAGTTTACCCTCACAGTGTTATTACACTCACCCTTCCAGGGCCAGTTAAGAACCCCCTTTCTAAGAATCTTCCTTGACTGATTTAGCCTAAGTCAGTACTTTCTGCTTCTTTAGACCTCGCTTAGAGTCTGTACTGTCTTTAAGATTCTCTAATTTGCTTTAAATATTCTAGTTTCCCCTGACCTCCTCATTGAGGTCAAGGAGTTTTTTCCAAGGAAATATGTCTACTATGTATGTCATGTCTGCATATACCATACTCAGTGGAGGACCTGGTACAAAATAGAGATAAACTTATTAGCACAATCTTACAAGGAATTTAATCTCTGCACCAAATCCCTCTTGAAGCACCACTTAAAAATTCTTACTCCACTTTTTACTCTGTGGCTGCAAGGACCAATTTCTTGGAGGCTTCCAATGGACTCTCTTCTGGCAGGTACAACTTTTGCCTGAGGCCCATGAAGTAGCTCTTCCTTCCTGCCATGGGATGTCTTCTGTTTTACCTTGGCAGCTAAAGAGTGTGTGTGTGTGTGTGTGTGTGTGTGTGTGTGTGGGATAAAGACAATGCCCATGGGGCCATTTTTAATCAATGTGGTGAGGGCAAGTGCATAAGTGTCCCCCCCTTTCATCCCTGGGGGACTGTTCTGAACTGTATTTCTTAAAGCTTCCCAGAAGGTCCAGGCAGCATCTGCCTCTAGCGGTCCATGGGCGTGGCCTCACGGATGGACAATACCTTCCTTTCTCCTTTATTCCTTGTCTGTTTTACTCTGCTGTCCTGCATGTCTATCCTCTGGGATTATATGGCCAAGTAAACTACAGAAGTATAAGCTTTGTTTCAGGAAATCCTGGTTAAGAGAGACCGTGTTTAAGAATTTGGCATCAGAATGGCTTAGACCTTAGTGAAGTAAATTGACCCTTCGTTTTCTCTGTCCCATGCCTTTAAGTGCTAATGATGAATCTGTATCATATTATAGAGTAAATACATGGTCATCAGGGAAATGAAGACCAGGTTTAAAAACATATAAACAGATTAGGCACCCTCATCATTCTGAGCTTGTGCTAAATCATACAGGAATGGGCCTACAAATGCACAGAGTTTCAACAATCCAATAGCAGTGCTCCCACTAGGTGACACTTGACCCACTGAGACAGGACAAAATGATGGCATCTCATTCCACTGTAGGAATGCAATCCCTTGCCTATAGCCTTTATAGAAACTGGGAAATAGCAGATAAAATGTATGTTTTCATGCATTTATGCAACTTCACTTTGACTGCTTTGTCTCCCACAAAATAAAGACAATGGGTGCCCACAATGGATACAACATCATGAGAATTGCGGCAGAGTGAATCAGAACTGCTAGTTCCAGTGCCCCATTCAGGTGCCCCATCCATGCTACTTCCTAAAGAAGGTGCTAACTACAACAATAATAATGATGACCAGAATTTATCATATGCCAAGAACTTAGATTTTACATAATTAGAAAAATATCTAAGCCAGCTATCATTCACTCTCCACCCCTCCACCACCACCACCACCACCAATGAAAGAATAAGGCACTGCCCCAGAAACCATGAGCATCTCACCCAAGTCATCAAGATAGTGGTTCAGGATTTGAATGTAGGTATTTCTGATTTTAATGGCACTAAATTAGACTGTATAGCAGCCATCCTGTAGGTAGGGGGAAAAGAGATTCCTTCTTTCCTTAATACTCTTCACACTGATCCCTAGACTCTTGAGAAGGGAGCAAACATGAGAAAGCCTAAAAGGCACCTCACAAAAGCCAGTCAGTCCCTCCAAACAATCAGGTACCATATTTCTGCCAACCCACCTTACGTTCCTCAGTTCTGGAAGTCGGGAATTGGTTAAGTCCTCCTTGTCATTGAGTGGTCAGTGGGAAACAGGGGTAGAGCAGAGGTGGGGTAATCTGGTTAACCCTCTAACCTAATCCCTGTCCTTTCTCTTGCGTGGTGATACTCTGTTTGCTGGAAAGCTTCCCAATCACCTCTGCAATGGAGTTCTGCTAAGACTGGATCCAGAAGGTTAGCAGGCCAGGCAGTTCCTTTGCATCTCACCTGACCCAGACTCCACGTAGAGCTCAGCTTTCCTCTGAGCATCATTGCAGGCCTAGCACCTCCTCCCCAGTGTGTTATGTTGTCACTCAGAAAGGAAGAGGGGACTGAGCTGGAGGGACAGTGTGCATTTAGGCAAAAGCATAGCAAACTCAGTAGCCAAAAGACAAGTGAACCTCTGCCTCCACCCTCACCCTACCTTTTGCTCTCATCATAAAGAAAAACCTGATTGTTTTATGGGAGTTGTTTTTCAACTTTAAATAATGTACATAAGACTCTTTACCAATATTTATTTGAAATGAAGCTTCCCAAGCTATACTGAGTGATTTTTACTCACAGTATCTAGAAGGAAATCATAGCAATTTGCACGTTAAAAATGGGGTTTTGAGCTGGGTGCGGAGGTGTGTGCCTCTAGTCTCAGCTACTGTAAGGGCTGAGGTGCGAGGATTGCTTGAGCCCAGGAATTCCAGTCCAGCCTGGGTACCATTCTGAGACCCTGTCTCTTTAAAAAAAAAAATAGGATTTTGATACAGATGATTTGAAAACTAGCTATGAGAAATACTGATTTAAAGACATATTCATTGAATACCCTAAGCCTTAGTATACATGTACAAAGCAAGCTCCAGAAACAATAAATGCGGCACAAATTAGAGGAGGCTATAATGGCACTTGGCAATTATATCTTCTGTCCTTGTCACATATCCACTACAGTGCTATTTACTCAGAAATTTAAGAATAATCTCCTCAAGAAAGTATAAGTTAGAAAATTTTGTAACATACGTAATAGCAATAGAAGCCAAAAACCAGAGAAATTATTATATGATGAGTTAAATCATAAATGTCTTTTGTGGGAGCTGAGAGGAGATTGAGATCCATGAGTTCTGGGATATTCTTTTGAAGTATTCGTGGAAGTGCCCTGAGGACGGTGGACCACGTGTAAAATTCCAGGTGGTTGTAGACGGGGCTGCCCAATACTATAGCAACATGTGGAAGTGATGAATCAAGCACTCTACTAGGGTCAAATTTGTGGAAATTTTCTTATATTATGCCACATAGTTTTTTTCCAACCCTTTTCTGACCTCTTCAAGATCATATTCAGTGTCAGGAAGGATCTAGATACGGTGATCTGATCAACAGGACAGATGCTAGTTGCAAAGTACTGAGGATGCAAAAAGATTGAAAAGTGGGCTGGGTTTTCTAGAATGAATGTAAATTTCTCATCTTGGGACCAAGAAATTTTATTGGAAATTACGTGCACCTTCTGAGTTATTTCTTTTTATAAGTTATGGTTTTGTCCTCTTAACAATGAACAGTGCATGAAAAGTAAAATTAACTGTGTGTGGACTCTAATTATTGAGACTTGCTTTAGGACCAAAATCTTAACTAATGTAATTAATTTGTTACCCCAGAACTAAAATCACTGGATCCAAATCTTCCTGAGCGTTAGAAGCCCACATCCTAAAAATGACAGAGAAGAAGAAGGGTCATTCTTTGGTTTTGTTCATCTACCATGTGCAATAAAACCTATTTGTCACTTTCTAATAGATAAGTATATGCAACCCTGACTAATATTTCCTAATGTGTTTAATATATTCTTGGATCAATTAACTAGTGAGGTTTTACATATTAGGTAGGGTTATAATAATTGCTATTTTTAAAAAAATGCACCAAAATTTCTGTGGCTTAACTCAATAGAGATTTATTTGTCTCTTATGTAATACACATGGGCAGGTGTTCTTAGTCAGTGGGGACTGTCCTCTAGGTGATGCTTCGAGTATGCAAGTTCATTCCATTCTGTGCCTTCTTCTCTTTCTGCTGAGGCCTCAATGTTCTTTGCATCCTCCTAGGGGGATGAGGGAGACACCAAAATGATATTCAACATTCCCTTTCATATTTCATAGATAACATACCAGCACTTGGTCCCACCTTAATGCAAGGCAGCCTGGGAAATGTTCCTAATAGTGTGGCCACTTTTCAGCAAAACCTATGGAAAAACAGGAGCACAAATTTTAGTGTACAACTAACTGTCTCTGTCATAAATCTTAAATTAATCCTTCAGCCAGGATGGTGAATTTTGATCTCAGTGATTCATATCCCTGAAGAGTAAAAAACAACCAAGAAGAAAATATGAAAAATGCAAATTCTAATCATTTTAGGACTGAAAAGCTATTTTCATCTTGTGCAATAATTTGAATTTACACAGAGGGTCTTGTCCTTTTGGATGACAAGCAATTTTTTTCCTTCCAAACATGAGTTGTCTTGAATGATAAATAGATACTAGGGGTTAATGGTTGCATAAGAGCAGAGTACCTGGAAAAATTTGTTGCCATGACAATGCAATTCACATTATTAATAACTTTTATGTGTTTCCTTTCTAAATAGGTGAAATTTAAGAAAAGCATACAATAACTCCTAAAATAATAGAAAACTAGGAGATTTTCATTAAGATCATAAATAGTCATATTTTCACCACTTGAGAATGATTAGAAATAAAGAAAATAAAATTTCCGTGTAGTCAAGCTCAGACGCACACTATTTTTTTAAATAAAATACCCTGCTTTTAACCTTAAGCAATGTGCTCTTACATGTATGTGGAATACATCCATGTTAAGTCCCTCTCTATGTATCAAATATATTAAGTGCATATATTTTATGTGTCCTTTTGGATAAGGAAGAGAGAAGTAAGATAAAATAGCAATGATGACAGTGTTCAGAAAAATGGAAGTTGGTACAATTTAACCCAGGAGATTGAGGGAAGTGCTATTGACTTCAGGTTAGTTAACTTAATGAAATATTCCTACCTACACATGGTTCCTATGTGCTAAACTGCACTATTACTATCCTAACTTGTGACTCTAGAATGCTAGGGGATTACAATTCCTACTACTTACCACACAAAAAAAGTTAGATTCCTAACAGTACATTAATGCTCTAAGACCATAAATTTCATTTCATTTCCTCCTCCGTATTTGACCTACACTTTCCTTCCCCACAGGATATTAAAATCTGTACTTTTTTTTTTTAATTCAAAGGTGTAGGAAGAGAGAATGAACTATATACTCCTCACTACCAAACCTCTCATTCCCAGTTCTGGTTTTTTTTACTGCGTGGAACTGTTAGAGAAAACATATTTGACAGGACGGCCTTCTCTAAACTTTGTGGAATATTTGCCCCTTGCAATGCTAATAGGTAGAATATGGAAAACTTCTTTTTCTGTCAAGTGTTTAGGAAATAGTAGTTTAAGGAAAGTTAAGCAGTTTTGGTGCTTCTCTTTGGTTTGTTTTGTTTGTTTGTTTTCCTTAGCAGCAAGACTAGCAATTACCAGTAGGACTTCTGACCTTGCAGGAGAAGAAATGAAATATGTAGGGGTTTCCCAAACTTATTTACAATGGAACCCTTCTCAAAAGATATCTTGCAATATTAATGCTCAGCTGAATTTCTCTAGAAAATGCCGAATCAAACTCTCATTCAGGTTCCCAGGGACCTCTTTAAATGGATATAACTCCTAGCAGCTGAGTAAGTCTTTTCTCTTTGATTGCTCAACCTGAGCCCTACTTTTAACAGTAGTGTTCTGTAGCCCACTCCCATATATCCATGGCTCCAATATTAATTTCACTGACATATTCCGTAAGAGTATTAGGGAATAATTTAGACATCCTGAGCAGAGGGTCACTCACCTGGAGGGGACAGAGGGAACTGACATTTCCTTGGCATTCATCTTTCATGAATCATTTGACTAAAACACTAAAGCACACTTTGCCCCATACAGAAAGCAACCTTTGCTAGGGTAGGATAGCAGAAAACAAGACCCTCTCTTCCCACTCAGCTTTGGGTTTCAACACGGTTCCTTGTAGGGCAAGAAGTTGTCTTTCCAGCAGCAGCTGTACAGCGGTAAGGCTACGGCTCTCTGATAGTCCATCTAACAAAGGGAAAGAAAGCACATTACGTAACAAACACAAAGTGGTCCCTCTTAGAAAGTTTTTAACGGTTTATTTTTAAATAATTTCAGACTTACAGGAGAGTTTCAAAAATAATAGTGTAGGGAATTCCTGTTTATCTTTCATTCCGTTCCCCTGTGGTTTACATATAAACATCTTTTATAGCCATAACACTTTTATCAAAACTAGGAAATTAACTTGGGACAATACTATTAACTAAAGTACAGAACTCATTTGGATTTCACTGATTTTCCCACTATTATTCTCTTTGTGTTCCAGGATCCAATCCTAGACCCAACTCTGTAGTTAATTGTCACATTCCCTGCGATCTGTGAGAAGTCCTCAGTCTTTCCTCGTCTTTCATGACCTTGACACTTTGGTAAGTACTGATCAGTTATTTTGTAGCATGCCCCTTGATTTGAGTTTGTCTGATGTTTTCTCATGATTTGATTGAGGTTATGCAACATTGGAATGGAGACTGTGGAGGGGATGTGCCCTTCTCAGTGACTTACAACAAGTAGTGAACGATATTGATATGTATTATCAGTGAGGGTAAGCTTTATTACTTGATTAAAATGATGTTTCCTGGGATTTTCCACTGAGAATTTTCTCATTTCCTTTGTAATTACTAAATATTTTGGAGGAGGTACTTTGATCCTATGCAGATATCCCTGTTTCTGCTTAAACTTTTGTCCATTAATTTCAGCATGCATTGGTGGTTCTTGTCTATGAAAATTATGACTGTGGCATTCTAATGGTGGTTTTCTAACTCCTTAAATCCTTTCAAAGTTATTAATTGAAATTCTCCTTTGAGGAAGAGTTGTTGCTTCTCCCTAATTTATTTATTTACTTAATTTATATCAATATGAATTCATGGATATTTAATTCTTTGGGTTATAATCCAATACTATAGTTATTTATTTTGTTGCTCAAGTTGTTCCAAGCAGAAGCTTTTAATAAGCACTAACTAAAAGCAATTATGTCATCCTTTATAAAATGGTTTAGTGTTTCGCATTTGTAATGGATCAAGTGCAGTGAGGTGGTGGTAGGGATGGAAATAATTTGTCCCGGGAGCTGTTCTTCTGCCTTGGTTGAATTGTGCACATACTAGAGAGAGAACTCTATGCATATTGGCATTCTGTTCTCCTGTGCTTTCTCCTGCCTCTGCTGATCTATGGAGGCAGATGAGCTGAACCCTGGCAAAAGTCATCCTCAATAGTTGCTGCTCTATATGCATAATGAGAACTTGGCCTAGACCTTGGTCGTTGTTGAATGCTGGCCACCTAGGAGACTCATGAAAGGTACTGTTTTCTGGATGCAGAACGTGACCTTCTATCTGCAATTGTGTATTCTATCTAGCAAATTAAATGGATGTGGTTATAAGGACAAAAAGCCTTTACTTGCTCATTCCAAATGCCTTCTCCCATCCATCAAAGAGAAGCAGAGTCCCACTTAAACCAGAATGACTTTTCCTAGGCCAACAAGTGATGGCATATCCCCAAAACATGCATTTCTATTTAATGTTGGAGCTGAGAATCATTAATGCAAGCACAAATTTAGCTAATCCGACTGATGCAGCTTTTTCAGAAGGGATAGTTTTGAGTATTGATTTAAGTCCAGGGAGCAAATATCACTTTACTTCCTTTTTTCTTTCTATTATTTATAGTTTTATATATATATATATATATATATATATATATATCCATCCCTTTAGATAGAAGAAATATGAACAGGCAACTTCTCAGGAATTCTGAGTAATTGTATCGAATGAGAAGTTTGACCAGCGGTGCCTAGTTCTACTGGAGCAGGAACAGCCATGTATGCCAGGCTCTATCCTTAGCACTTGACATATGTTAACTCATATAATCCCCTAGCAAGTCTGTGATGTGTGTCCTGTACCTTTATTGCACACACTTAGAAATGAGGAAACAGAGATCTAAAAGTTAAATAGATTGCCCATGGTCACATAGCCGTGGGTGGTGGGCATTGCTTTGAACTCATGGATCTGACACCTTAACCATTTACCAGATAATAAATCTCAGCTGTAAACCTTGCCGTCTATGCAAGCTTGGGCAAATTTCTCCTCTGAACATGTTTTGTAATTTGCAAAATGTGGATAATAATGTCTATTTTCTCAGGGTCCACACTGGACTGAAGATAATATATGTAAAAGGGTTAGTCCAGAAATTACCACATTGTAGATATTTAATAAATAGTATATTTTTCTGATGCTTCACTCTTAACCACAAACATGCCTCCTAATCATCAATACAAAATATTTGTTGTATTTTTTCCTGATTATTCTGTCTTGTATTTCCTTGGTTTCTCCCTCTTCCCAATGAAGCCTCGATTTATTAAACTTCGTCATAATAACTGTTGTAAGAGGAAGGAAAAGGGGTAAGAAAGGGAGAAGAAAATCCATTCTTTGATGTAGCACTTACTGAATGTCTGTTCTAAGTGAATATAAACTCATTTAATCTTTACAAAATCCCTAAGAGTTAGATACTATGATTAGTGTCAATTGACAGAAAAGGGGACTGAGACACAAAGAAGTTCTGTAACCTGGGACTGCCACACTCTAGCTAGTAAGTAGTAGACCTGGGCTTTGATCCAAGGAAGTCTGGTTCCAAAGAACTATCTCCATGGCCATTATAGATCATAGGTTATAGGTTACAACAGTGTTGTAGTCAGCGACACTCTTTTTCATCAATTTAGAGTCCGATTGGTTTACCCATTTCTTCCTTCCTTTACCATTTATTAAGATTTTGCCCTGTTTCTGGCCCGTGCCAAATGCCGTGGGAAGAAAGCACTGGAAAGAGAGTACAAAAATGAATGATACAAGATATTGGTCTTTAAGAATGAAGACTAATGATTAAAAAAAAAAAATCATGCCAACTGTGGGTACTGAATAAATGCTTTGAGAGGTACATTGACCAGGTTGGGAGGAAGCACCTTGCCATGACTCAGGACACAGGTGAGGCTTCATGGAGAAGGTAAAGATGTCCTCTGAGTACTGGAAACTGAACAGAGAATTATTCAGCATGTGTCGCAGATATGGGCAACCCTCAGTCAAAGCACAGAACATCGTCGGGTATTAAGGAACAGTGGGAGGTTGGAAGTAGTTGTGGAGTTGAAAGTCATGGTGAAAGAAGGTGAAGAAAGTTGGAAGGTAGAACAATAAAAAATAATGCCAGAGACACAGACAGGTTTCAGCAGACCTTGAAAGGCCGGGTACCAGAATTTGGATGTTTTCCCTTTGGTGAATAAGAGCCACGGCTAGTAGAAGAAGGGTGACCCAGTAGACACAGGCCTGGCCAGGGTATATGTACACATACGCTTTAACCCCAGCTTAGCTGTAAGCAGCTCTGTGAAGCAGTTCTTTCTGGATTCTGGTTAATAGTTACCTATCTGCAAAGTAAAAACCTATGCTCATGGTATTTCCAGGATTGCTTCCAGCTCTAAAACAGTTATCTATTTCCATAATTATCCTACTTGTGGCCTTCGTGTAGGAAGCAGTCTGAAACACACAGGGAAATAAAAAGCACCACTAGATCCCAATCTAAGAGGCCAGCAACTTTCAGAGCTAATTGGTAGCATCCATCACAGAGCACCCACATTTACTGCTCCAGAGCTTGGGGTTCTGCTACTGCTGCACAGACTCAAATACCTCGGTGCTGCCTGAGATTTATCTCTTGCATTTCTGCAAATTGTTCTCCTAATGCCTGTAGGAATCAAGTTTCATAACTGCCAGCCACTCTGTCAGAGTGCTTTTGGGCCCACGATGCCTTAGCTATTGGAGTAGAATGTTTTATTTAGCCCTCAAGGTTCTCATGGGGGGAGTGAGGCTCTGTGTTTGGATGCTTAACACAGTTTTTAAAACTGAAGAGGAAAAAATAAGCCATTGAACTCTTTGTGTATGTATATACTTTAAGTAGCTACAGTATATTCATGCATTGCTGCTCTGAAATACCCTTATGCAGCATAAAGAATGGCCAAATGTTTGTTTTTCATTTAGCAAATATTCAATCAGCAATTTTAGAGAAAACTTACAATTAAACACACACACGCACATACGCGCACACACACACACAAACACATGTAGAGGTTAAGGGTCAGATATAAAGCTTCCTTTTTCCAGGGAAAATAAATTAACTGAAATGTATCCCATACCTGTAGCTGCCGTGCTGGAAGCCTCTTGCCTCCGAGGTCGTGTATAAGTAGGCATCTGTAAAATCAAAATGCCTGTGAGACTTTCTCTGCTCCCTTTGCTTTCTGTTCTTTTAGTGGAAAAATCTGCCAGAAAGTGAGAAAATATTAGAAGATGCCAAGAAAAATTTCTTCCTGTTCAATTCCCATGAATTTGAGAGCAATCATTTAAGAAGGCCTCCCTCTTTGGGATACCAGATTCGCAGAGCTGAGGTCCAAGGTGATCTTATGTATGTAGGCAGTTCAGAGCATCCACGCCCTGACATCCTGGCTGTCTTGGGGTAGCTATTCTGATCACCTCTTTGGGGGAAGCACAAGGGCTCTGATATCGCAGCTCCAATTTCACTCATAAAGCACATTAGAGTCATTTTCTGGTTATTCTACTGTTTCCGTAACTTTAGTCTTTGTGTGTGTGTGTGTATCACTTATTTCCTCTTTTTCCCTTTAGTCCCATGTGAGACTTCCTGCCCTGTAAGTGACGGAGACCTATATCCACAAAGTTCTTCAGCCAATCACCATATGCTTTATTTATTGCTTTATATCCTACTCTGGAGTCCTTTCCACTTGCACCTAATTTGTACAGCCTGCTCTCATTTACGGAGCCCTCTTTCAAGGTGCAAGGTGCTTCATAAATTCATTACCAAGGTTCCTAATTATTTTGTTGTGCGGCTGGAAGGCTAATTTGAACGCTCCCGCTTACTTCCTGCCGGTATTGGGCAAAGAAAAGCAAACTGTTTTGCTTCATCACAGTCTTGCTCTTCTCCAGTAAATTCTGATAAAGGGAAGGTATAATAGTAATAAAATAAAAAATCATCCTTACACAAATGGCACAAATATATTGCTTAAACCATGTTCTTACTTTACTAATAATCATTTAATTGTACACTTAAAATGGAGTAAAGGCATGATATGTAAATTATACTTCAATAAAGGGGAAAATAAATACTCATTTTGTTCCCTGAACAGCGTGGGACACCTAGTGAACATAGACGCCCATTTCGAGTCCAAACTCATGATCTTCACCTTTGTTGATGTCCCCAGGACACCGTGCCCCTCTCCTCTGAGCCCTCCGCACTCTGTGTGCACCACGACGATTGTGGTTCACACCATGTGGTCAAGCACTTGCTTGTCTCCTTCGCAGGCTGTTAGGACTTCCTCAAGTGCAGGGATTGTACTTTGTGCCAATTTGTGTCCAAAGTATAAAGCATGTCATTTGGCCATCTAGAAAATTCTCAAATGAGAATGAGGGACTAGAGGGAATTATGATGAATAGGGAACGATTTGAATTTTTCCAGTCCTGAAGAAGAAGTTTAACTACATTCAGTTTGATTACATATGTCTGGTGTTTCCCTCTTCTTTTGAAAGGGTATAGTGATGAACTCCCAAAACTTAGGTATATTTTTTCTTATTTCTCTCCCAGTCTAGCAAAGGGCACTGAAATGAGTCCCTGCTCAACTGTCATACTGCGCTGCCCTCAGAACACTGATTCACAGACAATTTGATCATCATTCATTCCATTTCACTTCCTGTGTAGTATCTTTCTGCTCATCTAAATCTAAGCTTTGCTTCTGGGCAATTTTAGAAATGAAGGAAAAATATTAATATCTTGCTTAAAGCTAGCTCGGAAGTCCACTCTTTCTGGTAAGAACATGTTTTCAGTAGTCACGGGCCTTTGTGCGTGGTCGAAGAGCATGTAGCTATTTCTGACAGCTGGAGATGGGAATAAACAGGAGAGGAGCAGCAGCACAAGGCTGCACAGGGAGAAAGGGCTGTGACCGTGGGTCGCGTCCCCTTCCCTTCAAACACTCGCCCAGGCCTGACCAACAGCACTTCTTCACGTCGGTGCCGAAGAGTAACCTCAGAGCTCCTGGCAAGGCAGGAAGATTTCAAAGCTCTTCCCTCAGACTGACAACTGCATTTCTAACAAATGCCAAGGTCATTCAGATGCAGGAATTCTCTTTTCATAGTTGGAGCAACTCTGTTCTTTAATGTATCAAGAGTAAAATCATCTGTTGTATTTGGCCTCAATATCTCCACGTCAATCCTTCCGTCCCTTTGTCAGGGCCAAACCGCTTCAGAATTTGTCTCCATTTTGTTCTTCCTTCACCTTCACCTTTCAACGCCCTTTTTCTTCCTATTCTCGATTCCCATCCCCCTAACCTATGTCCTATTCTGGTCCCAGAATCTGGAAGAAACAGCATAACTCTTCATGTCGTTACAAAAGTATGATTTCTAACTTTTACAAAATCCCATGCTTTTTGGACATTTTAAAAGTTTCTTTTCTTCCCTATTTTTCCACAGGGAGCCTCTTCCAGATATTCCTAAATTTTGTCATTTCCCCCAGGTTCCTCTCACAGAACTTGAACCTGTTGGGTCCAAGAACATAGATAGAGTTCAAGATTGAATCTTCTCATTTTCCCTCTCCTTTCTCTCTAACATCAAATAAATTTATCTGGGAAACATTGACTGCTCTTTCATCCTTCTCAATACTCATTTGTATATGAGCTCTGAAAAGTCTTTTAAAAAGTTGTCTTTCTCCTCTAAAAGCTGACTCCTTGATCTAGAAGTTAGACAGCATCACCCTTAGAAACCTGCTCTACAAATTTTACCTCTTTCTTCTGCACTTGAACTTCTCCACATCTGCTTTATCTTCCTCTCACCCTTATAAATATGCTCATCACACCCTTAAAAAGAAAGAAAATACCTTTCTGCTGACTCATCAAGCTGTTCCTCCATTGATTTCCCTTACTTCAATACCAATTTTTTAAAAGTGATTTATGCTTGCTCTCTCCACGTCTTCTCTCATTCGCTTCTTAATCCTCTGCCTGATTCTCTCGGCCACTGTAATGGAACTCCTTTTCATGGAAGTCACCAGTGTTAACTGAAGTGTTAAATGTCACCCTCATTGAAGAACTTATGCTATTTGAACATAGTAGAATAAAACTTATGCAGCTTGAAATGTTCACCTTTCTTTG